>FIZU01043118.1:0-23051 GCA_900064475.1 Pseudococcus longispinus | reverse complement strand
AGATGTACAACCTCATATTTTTATAGAACTTGATATCGTGGTGCGTCATCTTCAAAAATGCAAAAAACTGATTTTTTCGTCCATTTGCGTCCCAAAATGGATCATTTCGGGTTGAAATTTTTTTTCTTGCAATGTATCATTAATGGCACCAAAAAACAGCATCAACCTGCATTTAGACCAAATTCGTTAATTTTTCCCCTTTTTTCCAACTTTCTTTAAAAATATCCGAATGACGCCATTTTGGGAACCCACAACCTTTTCAAGATGACTTGGGGGCTTAAAAATCGTATCTGTGCTTTTTTCAAGTCGATATCTCTCATATACTGCAATTTCAGCAAAATCGAGAAATTTTGATTATTTTTTGCTCTTTTTCAAGAATTGAGTATTTTTAACTTCGGAAAAATTTTACATGAAATAAGTTGGAAAAAAATCCAAGTTACTGGTCGATTTTGATGAAATTGCGTTATATGAGAGACATCGACTTGAAACAAGCCCAGACATGATTTTTAGGCTTCCAGGTCATCTTGAAGAGATTGCAGGTTCCCAAAATGGCGTCATTCGGATACTTTTAATTTTAAAGAAAATTGAAAAAAGCGAAATGAACGAATTTGGTCTAAATGCAAGTTGATTGTGTATTTTGGTGTCATTAATGATATATTGCAAGAAAAATACCCCCCACCCTCTATTTTCATACTACCCACAAAATTTAAAAAAATCGGATTTGCTTTTGCTCTTAGTTTTATTTCCAAATCATTTCTATGCATCAACCTACCCACTTTTTTTTCTAATTCAAATTTCAAAAAAGTTGTGTTTGTCTGACAAAATGTCTAATTGTCAGCATTATTTCTATCATTTTGGTGAAAATCTGAAAATTTTTCCAAGTTCAAAAAAGTCTGACAAAATGTTTAAAAGTCGTCATGATGAATTTGCAATGTTCAGAAAGTATAAATTGTTTGTCTGACAAAATGTCTAAAAGTCAGCGTGATCTTAGAATTTGCCAATCTCAAGAATTAGGTCTAAAATTTGGAGTGAATTCTAAAATTTTTCAAGTCCCAAAAAAAACAAATAAAAGTCTTGAAATTTTTCTCAGTCCAAAAAAGTCTGACAAAATGCCATGAAGTCAATTTTTGAAACTTTTCTAGTCCGAGAAATCTGTCTGACGAAATGTCTAAAAGTTAGCATTATTTCTAAAATTTTCAAAGTCCAAAAAGTCAATGGAAATCTGAAAAAAATTTCAAAGTCCAAAAAAGTCTAACAAAATGTTTAAAATTCAGGGGTCGAAAGCATGTCGGTCGGTCGTTTTTCGTGGTTCTATTCATCGATAGATAAAACATATCCTATGCTAAAATTTTTCGACCCGAAATTATCCATTTATGAAGGGAAAATAGACGAAAAAATCAGTTTCTGTTGAAATTCCATATTTTAACCGATCGTTAAAAGTTTTTGAGACTTTGAGAAGGTAGAAATGAGATGAATTCACTTTTTGAGCTCATTATCTGATTTCCACTTGTTCTCAAGATTCAAGGCGAAATTCTCATGGAACCTGAATAAAAGTTTTAAAAAAACATTGAAGTTTTTCAACCTAATTTATCAAAAAATAAGAAATGTGTTGATAAAATTTTCTCTTTGATTGGGGGGGGGGGGCGTGTGTTGAAAGTTACTCGTGATTACACATTTTCGATTGGTTTTCACTCACATTCAGTGACGAAGAAGTTGACCTTCGAGGGAGGAGGGGCGATTAAGATTTTCAAAGTTTTGACTTTCTTTTTTTGCGTAAAAAATCATCGAGGTGAACTAAAAATGCCAAAATAAAAAGAAAGCTGGAATTGTCTGAAGCTTTGAACTTTGAAATTATGTAGGGCTACATTCTGGTTGAAAAGAGTTAGATTGAAATTTCAAGATTTTTTTTCATAATTATGATGATGATTTTCACGAATTATAATTTTTTATGATGAAAGAAAAATCACGATTTTAATCGTAATTTTGAATCATTTTTTTATGAAATGATTTTTAAGAATTTTGGAAATTATTTTTCATTATTTTGATTCAAAATCTATTTTTCATTTAAATACCCTATTTATCGACAAGGGGAGCGTAATTATGCCTTCATCCCCCCCCCCCACTCCACAAAACTGGCCTTGATGTTTTTTCTTTGCAAAATTTTGCTTAATTCTGAATTTCCTGCTCAGTAGTGTAGCCAGTCAATCAAGGGAGGGGGATCTTCGCGGAAAAAAATGAAAAAGCGTGTAAAATTTAAATTGCAGAAGAATGCATTTAAAAGCTTATAAATTTCATTATTGTTTCAAACTTTTCAGTGGTCAAGAGGAGTCCAGATCCCCTTGATCCCTTCTCCTTTAATATCCCACTGCTCCTGCTCTTCATTAAACCAATATGATTTCAATTTTTTTTTAATTATTCCCTCTTACAAATGACATCATGTAATTTTTAATCGAAAAAGGTACGTTCGTGTTTAGAAATTTGCGGAAGTAATGACCTTTTTTTTAAAAAATTTGGGAAAAATTCACTTGTTTGAAATTTTCCAATTTTTAGCCCTGCATCTAATAATGCCATTTGCCACCCTCCGCCGTTCTTATGGCCTATGGATATGAAATAAATTTGGTCCCATACAACAAGGTTCTATTTGAAAAATTCATGAAAGGTCGAAATGTAGGTACATATTTTTATTTGCTGAAATTTAATCTTACCAGCTGTAAATTTAAAAAAATGATTAATAGTAGTTTCAAACCGGTTTTCATCTCAAAAACTTACTTATGTTTTCAAAATTTGAAAAAAAATGCTAAGCTCTAAAAATGAACCATTTTTATTCTGCGATTTTTACTTTTTATCAATGAAAGGAAGCAACTACCTATTTTGATATTCCCCACAAATTACGGCTCCCTTCATAAATTCACGATCCAGAAAAAAGTTTTCAAAGAAAAATGTTTGTGAAATGTCCAAATTCCATCGTACTAAAAATAAAATATTTTTGTGCTACAATTACAAACCGTAACTGCAAAAATTTCAGGTTTCTCAACGAACCTATACATATAATTCATCTCATAATTATGCTAGATAGAAAAAAAATTCTCCTTTTTTTAAAGCTCTAAAAATTTCGTTTGAAGCTTTACGTCGTATTTTCACTTTTTGTCGAATTATTGGAAACTGGTTGTGATAATGTAAATCTGTGAACCGGTTTTGAAATTGTGTAGTGTACTTTCGTAGAACCACTTGAAAATTTATCATTTATTGACCTAATAAAAATATAGCCTTTTTCCTGTTCAAATCATCCAAAGGGAACCGGTTACTACCCGCTCCTACCCTCGTCATCAATCCAGTCGATCGTAAAAAAATTATATGCAGCTACAGTTTGGTTAATAATACGGATTATTAAGGTATTGTTAAAAATGTGGTTGAAGGGATGAAAGTAGGTGAAAAATAAATTTTAGAGAACTAAAGTCCACAGTATTTTAGAAAACAAGTCGAATTAGCCACGTGTAGTGGCGGGGGAGGGGGGATTGCCATGTTTTTCGCACATTCAGAAGATTCATATGTGGGTAAGTCTCAAGTACCTACATGTGCAAAGATGCATCCAAAAGTGTAATTAGACCGGACTAGTTATTTTATTTATAACGATGAAAAAAACTGCATGGGATGATGATACTTATCAAATGCATTTTTGTTTTATTTTCAGTAAACGTAGTGGAAGCGCTTCAAGAATTTTGGCAAATGAAACAGACGCGTAATGTAGACGACCCGCGAAGTAACCCTTGCGGAGCATTACTCATCTACGAATCGGTACCTTCGATTTCACCACCATACGTATGCTACGTTACTTTACCCGGAGGATCGTGTTTCGGAAGTTTCCAGGTATGAATATGTTGGCATTAACGTTGGCTTGACACGGTATTTGCCTGCGGCAGAATACGTTCGATTTTTTCCGCATAATAATACCAAAAGCGGTAATTTATAAGAGTAGGCTTTTTACTCCTTGGGAAAAAATGACTGTTGGGGCATGCGAGCTAGGTACTGGTCGAGTATATGTGCCCAACATATATACTTACTTATTTATATTGTGCATATTTTATGTAAAACGCACATGTGATGATTGTGAACCGAATAATTCGATGGAACAGTTGTGTACTTATTTTATGCGCGTAGCACGACTACGAGATGAAATTTTCTACTCGCTTATTACTATGATTAAAGCCATTTGTATAATTTATTTCGATACCGCGCGCATGTTTCGAGTACGATAAAATATTAGTTGCTCTATGAAAACGCCTTTTGGTTTTCTTTTTGCAGAATTGTCCAACCAAAGCGGAAGCCAGAAGAAGCGCAGCTAAGATCGCTCTCATGAATTCTGTATTTAACGAACATCCATCCAGAATTATTTCTGACCGATTCATAGAAATGGCTGTAGCCGAAGCTACAAATTCGTTTAAGGTAATACTAAACGTACGCCGGGTTTGAGAGGTAAAAAAATATCGGTACCCGCGTGTACTTGTACAGTATGTTTCGAAAGTCTCGAACGGTGGTGGTTAATTTTTGATTGATTGAGGTACGAGCTGATTTCAGCATTGGGTTAGAGTTCCCATCATGAATGCTTCCAATTTCAATGCTGGAAATGAAAATTTGGCAATTTTTAACCTAGTACTGAGAAATTCGGTTTTGAAACCGGTTTCGCGGTCGTTTTTAACTGGTTGCCGTTATTTCTTGAAAAAAGGGCACAGGAAAATGTTTGGATCAAAAATTTGGAACATTAATGGCTGAAAATCAATATAGTTATGTTCATGTATTTTGGAAACCGGTTTCATGAGTGCGAATATGTTGTCAATAACCAGTTCTTTCAATAATAATCAAACCCCAAATTTTAATGCTATACAATCTTTGTTTAGAATTATTTTTAGGCTGGTTTTTTTTGAAAAAATTTTTCATCAACCGATTAGAATCGGGAAACCGGTTTCAAAAATGTTTTGATTCTGAAATTTTTGCAAAGGCTTCTCAAAAAATCACAATTTTGTCATCAATTTCAAGAATAAATTTTTTTGAGAAATATTCACCACCTGGTTGAAAATTGAGAAACCGGTTTCAAAAATGTTCTGATTCTGAAAATTTTCCAAAGCCTTATTAAAAAATTACAATTTTGATATATATTTCAAAAACCAATTTTTTTAGTTTATTTATTAAACCTTTGAAAATTGGAAAACCGGTTTGGTTGCTTTGAAACATATTTGTCAACCGGTTATTAATTTTTGAAACTGGTTTCAAAAATGTTCCGAAATTTTTGTAAAAATCTATTAAAAAGTCGCAAATTTTGATATTAATTTCAAAAATCAGTTTTTTTGGAAATATCCATCAACCGGTTGCAAATTGGGAAACCGGTTTCAAAAATTTTTCGATACTGAAAAGTATGCAAAGCCTTATCAATTTTGTCATCACTTTTCAGGAATCAGTTTTTTTTTGAGAAATATTCACCACCTGGTTAAAAATTGAGAAACCGGTTTCAAAAATGTTCTGATTTTGAAAATTTTACAAAGCCTTATTAAAAAATTACAATTTTGATATATATTTCAAAAACCAGCTTTTTAAATAAATATTTATTAACCCTTTAAAAATTGGAAAACCGGTTGGTTTGCTTTGAAACATATTTGTCAACCGGTTATTAATTTTTGAAACTGGTTTCAAAAATGTTCTAAAATTTTTTGTAAAAATCTATTAAAAAGTCGCAAATTTTGGTATTAATTTCAAAAAACAGTTTTTTTGGAAATATCCATCAACCGGTTGCAAATTGGGAAACCAGTTTCAAAAATGTTCTGAAATTTTTGCAAACCCTTATTTAAAAATTGCGATTTTTTAGATAAATTTCAAAAACCAGTTCTTGAGATATATCCATCAACCGGTTACAAATTGGGAAACCGGGTTCAAAAATGTTCTGATTCTGAAATTTTTGCAAAGCCTTATTAAAAAATTACAATTTTGATATATATTTCAAAAACCAGTTTTTTAATAATTATTTTTCAAACTGTTGAAAATTGAAAAACCGGTTGATTTGCTTTGGAACATATTTGTCAACCGGTTATCAATTTTTGAAACTTGTTTAAAAAATGTTCTGAAATTTTTGTAAAAATCTATTGAAAAGTCGCAAATTTTGATATCAATTTCAAAAATCAGTATTTTTTTGAAAATATCCATCAACCGGTTGCAAATTGGGAAACCGGTTTCAAGAATGTTCTGAAATTTTTGCAAACTCTTATTCAAAAATTGCGATTTTTTAGATAAATTTCAAAAACCAGTTATTGGGATATTCATCAACTAGTAGAAAAT
The DNA here is from genome assembly GCA_900064475.1 of Pseudococcus longispinus. Taxonomy (NCBI): domain Eukaryota; kingdom Metazoa; phylum Arthropoda; class Insecta; order Hemiptera; family Pseudococcidae; genus Pseudococcus; species Pseudococcus longispinus. The sequence continues at coordinate 16,727 of FIZU01043118.1, read as the reverse complement.
TGGAAAACCGGTTTCAAAAATGTCCTGAAATTTTTCTGAAAATCTATTAAAAAGTTGCAAATTTTGATATTAATTACAAAAATCTGTTTTTTTGGGGGAATATCCATCAACCGGTTACAAGTTGAGAAGCCGGTTTCAAAAATGTTCCGATTCTAAAATTTTTGCAAAGCCTTATTAAAAAATTTCAATTTTGATGTACATATATTTCAAAAACGAATTTTTTTGATGAAATATTTTATTGAGATGTTGAAAATTAGAAAACCGGTTAGTTTAATTTGAGATATATTTGTCAACCGGTTATAAAATTGTAAAACTGGTTTCAAAAATATTCTGAAATTTTTGCAAACCCTCATTTAAAAATCGCTATGTTTTGGATCAATTTCAAAAACCCGTTATTGAGATATATCCATCAACCGGTTATAAATTGGGAAACCGGTCTCAAAAATATTTTGAAATATTTCAAACCCTCGTTTAAAAATCTTAATTTTTTGGGTAAATTTTAAAAATCAGTTATTCAGATATTCATCAACTGGTTGAAAATTGGGAAACCGGTTTAAATAATGTTCTGCAATTTTTGCAAGGCCCTATTAAAGACACAATTTCGTCATATATTTCAAAAACCAGTTTTTTGAAAAATATTTATTATTCTACTGAAAATTGTGAAACCAGTTTGTTTTTTCAGAAATATTAATCAACCGGTTGAAAATTAGATAACCCGTTTTAAAAATGTTCTGAAAATTTTGCAAAATCGAAATTCCTTGGTTCAATTTCAAGAACCAGTTTTTTCTGAAACATTCATCAACTGATTAAAAATTGGGAAACCGGTTTCAATAATGTTCTAAAATTTTTGGAACCCTTGTCAAAACCAAAATTTTGAAATAAATTTTGAGAACTCCTATCGCTAGTAAGAAATCCAACACTTGTCGAAATAAGCTCCTAAACCTCATCGAATATTATAAGTATGGTAAAAATTCATCACCACATCTGACTTTCGGAACACACTGTACATTATTTGTACTTGGTAATACAGCTACTACCCAAGTTTACAAAGATACCTACTACCTAGGCTGAGGTAAAAAAAAAGAATCATTTTTATAGGGCCAAACATGTACAACGACGGCGGGTAGTGAAACGGAAGAAGACGCGAACAGCGGTATAGGTGCATTTAGATTCATGTTAGAATGCAATAAAGGAAGAACAATGCTAGAATTTCAAGAATTAATGACAGTTTTTCAATTACTTCATTGGAATGGTAGCTTGAAAGCGATGAGAGAACGACAGTGTTCTAGACAAGAAGTTGTGGCACATTATTCAGACAGAACTCTAGACGACACAATGAGGTCACAAATGGCATTAGACTGGATCGCAAGAGAGCGTGACAATAATGGTATTATCAAAAGAGAATTGTACGCCGCTGAAAAGGAATTGGAAGTCGCTAGATTGGCTGGAAAAGAATTGAGATTTCCGAAAGAGAAAAAAGACATATTAACCATGGCGCTTAATCAAATAACCGCTGCTCCTACTTGAGATTCTCTCTTTCCCACTATTTTTTTATATCGTGCTTCGAAGCAGTATTATTATTTCGCATGAGGATTTTACAAATATTATTGTAGTGTAGGTATGTGATTTCTTCTCTTTTTTCATATTTTTTTTTCTCGTAAGATTTATTGCGCTTATTATCGTTTAGTACACATGTTTTTTAAAATATTAGGAGAAAAATTATGCTGATCTCCTACTAGCGTGATACTTTTGAAATGCTTACTTCAAGTAAGATATACCTGTAAAATGAGTCTCTTTTTTAATTTTTTTTTCTAGTATTTAAGAAAACGTATTTTTAAGATTACGTATTTTTATAATTCCAACATTTAAAAATAATCACCGTTATATGATTATTCTGTGCCATTTTTTTTTTCAAATCTTTTATACGAATGAGCTCTACGAATATGATTTTTGTCGAATTGTTTTTTTTTCTCAATAATTTAGGAATTTTAATTTCGTGTACTAATACGCCATTTTAATTATCTATTTAATGATAGACTTGCTCGTTCGATTCGAAAGAATTTTCTAATATTTTTTTTAATCAAAATTACTTTTCTAATCAAAATTCAAGTGGTTTTGCTTACGATTTAGATCGTATTCGTTTACAATTTTTGGCTTATTTTTATTAACAATGTTTCAGGTTTAATATATTTTTTTTTTGTTTCACCAAAATCTAGTGAGACTTTACAAGTAATATAATTTTTTCTTTGTACTTTTTACAACATCTTTCTTTTTTAATTGGAAATATTTTTATACAGTATTATACTCTAATTGGCTGTTTGTTATTTGTTATATATTTAACAAGAATAATTTTAGGTTTTGTCATTCCATTCGCTTATTTTGAAAAAAAAAACTGTTTAAATGGACTTTGTATTTGATTATTTCATTTCAACATATCCACACTACCATCGAATGATTTCATATCAATATTAGGCTGTATGAAACATCAGTCTTAAATGTTGCTTATTTCTCAAGTATCTACTTACTCGTGCTGTTTCAAATAACAAATTATTAAAATGAAAGAAACTAATTACGATACCGAATTGATAAACAATAGTTAATTGATTAATAATCACGAGTTTTCGAACGATGATTTTCAATGAATCGATCGATCGACGTTTTATTTTTATTTCGTAACACTCGAGTAAATCAAATTTTAATCGAAATAATTGAAAATTATAACCAATCGGTATCGGTGGCGTGGAGTACGCCCTGTGGCGAAACAGATTGGCAATTTTTCAAGTATGTATGAATTTAAATAATCGCCTTATCGAACATTTTATAAATTGGTGTAATTGAAATTATGCTATGAAAAAAGTTTATCGTCTGTACGAATCAGTATTATTCGATTTTGTAAATGCTGATGATTGTCGAGTGTTCGACTGTTGAGTGCTGATTGGTTTCACCTCTGTGAACGAAATCAAGGTTAGAATGTGCGTAGCACTTTGGAAAAAACTCAATTGTAGTAATATAGGTAAAATGTGCTACTACGTACGATTTTTCGTTTTAATTCTGCGGATTTTGCGCATTGGAAAAAGTTAACCATACCTATTGAATTATTTAAAAAATTAAAAATAAATACCCAAATGAATAATTAATCCTCAAGGGCAAAGACCTAAAGTAGGTAATCTGGAAATAGGTGGTAAGATGTTGGAAAAATAATCTAAAATACGAGCTTTTAACTAAGATTATCTTTCATCTCGAAATGTAGCACATGGAAATAATAAAAAATAGCATCGAATTGTCGAGTTAATTATAAATCAACTGCGGATTTTATTTCTAAATAATTTTTTTTCAAAGTTGAAATCAGTTATTGCCTTCTCAACGCCTGCCTATTCGTCCGGCGGCGAAAATAGTACCGCTTTGTTTATAGATGGCGTTAGCAACCAGAAACACGTTTTTAAAAACACGAAAACAAAAAAAACACTCAAAGGTGAAATAAATCTTCAGATTATCAGTACGGTTTTGTCGCTAATGAAAGTATTAAATTTTTGAATCGCTTATTAATTTACTAATTAACATTATTGTAATTTTATGAAAAAAATACGTAGATTTATATCGACTTTTCATTAACATCCGGTTGAATGATATGGTGAGAGAAATGCGATATCGTTAGTTGTTTTAGTTGTCTCATTTTCATAGGATCGTTTTATGAAGTAAGTATTTAAAATAATTTTTTTTTATCCAAGTATGGCTTTTTTCAACCGTCTCCGTTCAACTCTATTCTATTGAATTTCTATCCATACAATAGAGTCGTTGATATAAATTAATCGGTTTCACTTGAACACTTGATACCACACCAATGTGTTGAAAGTTTGAATTTCACGCGAGTAGTTTAAATCTTGCTAATAGCAATTAATTGCGTTACGATTTAAATTTAATTTTTTGATATGTTTCGGTGAACGAGGCGATCTGCGGTGGTGAAAATGTCCCGAAGAACGGTGCACGAGTTTAGTCGACGTATTTTAATTTGTTGTAATTTTTTCAGTTATAAAAACGAATTTTTATTCAAATCGGTATGATAAGAACCTTTCAAAATGCAGCTGTATCTCTCGAAATTATACGTATTCGCACTTCTGACAATACTTAGACTGATTTCCGGATTATGCCCTCTAATAATATCGAGAAAAATCAAAAGAAAGTATGGAATGGATAACGTGAAAACATGGGTTAGTATTTCAGCTGTTTTATTCGTAGCGTATAACTTTATATTTTTTATGTAATCTTTATAGCCTTATATGGCAGGGTAATTATTTTTATATTTAATGTATTCGTTAAGTGGTGTGTTTTAGTATTTCTGCGGAATTTTTAATTACTCGGCTGCGAACGACGTAGCGAAAGTGCATTTTTATGCATGTTTTGATAGAAAATTTACACCGAATAGGTTTCATTTTATTCGAAATATCGTCTTATTGCGAATAAAATCTCACCTATTGCGTTTTTTTAAAAATTTGTTATGAAAAAATCAGCTTGGAAAATATTTCAGGAATTTCCATCATCGATGATTCTATCAACCGGGAGTGGAACGATACGATGTTTTGACTAGATTTTTTTTTTCACTGCGTATGCATTTTTCGGATATTTACATAATAGTTTAAACGAAGAACCGAATGGTTCGATTTGATTTGGAATTTTACGTAACCGATGTTTACAAGCGTTACAAACGAGTATTCGAAACTGACCATGTGTTTGTTTTTGATTTCAGATCTACAAGAGTGTCTCCGGTTGTATGGATTTCAGTGGTGGCATATTGCTTGCGACATGCTTCATTCATATGATTCCAGAAGTGAGGGAAGAACTGATGAAAGGATTAGAAGATAAATATCAATTTCCGTACGCCGAGACGCTAGTGTGTATAGGGTTTTTTACGGTGTTTGTGATCGAGGAATCGGTCAAACACATGTTGCTGTCGAAACCATCGCATAAATTGGTTAAAAAATCCGGCGCGCTGATATCGTCGAAATTGAACGAAATGTCAGCCATAGAAATCACCGGTAAAAACCACGATGATCGTGATAAGGAAGCTGCTGCGAATGCGGATATGAGCGGTGATAGTAATGGTAATGGATTGTCCGTCGGTGTTGCTGCCAGTAACGGACTCATGTTGGAAATGAACTCTATGATGAGAGAAGATATGAACGAGTGCAATAATAACACGAAAAATACCAGCGCTCGTAATCTAAGAAACTTCCTTTTAATCACAGCTTTATCTTTTCATTCGGTTATGGAAGGATTGGCTATCGGTTTAGCCATAGATGTTGCCGACGTTTGGTATCTATTTCTAGCCGTTACTATTCACGAGTGTACCATTTTACTGTGTATTGGTATGGAAATGGTGGCTAGCTGTCCATCGGCGTCCACCGTTATCATTTATATCGTCGTTTTTGCCTTGGTGTCGCCAGCAGGTGGGTGCATTTTCAAGTTGAAAGTATTTTTACGAGTTCGTCGCGTAATTATTACGACTTGCGATGAACTTGAATTTCCGGCAAGCTTGAAAAAAAAATATTTAGCCCCGAAAAATGATATTCTATATTTTTAATTTGACCTTGAATTGTTGTGTGATTTTTATTTATTATTTCATAGGCGTTTTACTTGGTACCCTGATTACCTCATTCTTATCAGAAACTGGTTCATTACCGTTTCAGTCAACGATCATCGGTTCTTTACAAGGACTAGCCGCTGGCACTATTTTATATGTGACATTTTTCGAAGTGCTAAATAATCATAAACATCATCACCACCATGGAAGAACGCATCAATCAAAATCTGGTTTACCGAAATTGATCTTTATTGCGTCAGGATTCGTTTTTATGGTTGTCCTAGAGTTAATAGGTTGGTTTTGTTATTTTTTCCGCATAAGGTCGTTTTATTTTATAACGATTTTATATTAAATATTTCATTTTTTCCCCCAGGAGGTCACAGCAACAGAGCGCATACTCATCATCATGAACATATGGCGAACGCTTCTTACTAACATACTTTATACATATCTTTTACCCGAAAAAATCGGATGTGCTCGATGTGCTGGGCGAAAATTTTCGAATTACCTTTAATTTTTTCAAGTCTATGTTCCTTATCTGTCTTGTTTGTTGAGTATTATTTTGTTAAAGTTCTCTATGTGTATTTATTTATTTTTATTTATATACATATTTTTTATAAAACGATTTTATGTTTTCTTCGCAGTCGCGTAGAATTTAATCAAATTAATATTAACTCGATTAATATCCCCGTCAATTATTATTATTTTTATTCCTTTTATTTCTCTTTTTTTATTGTATATAGTGATTTTGTAATGTACTGAAAAAAATCTGACTAATAAACAACTCTTACCAATAAGAAGGAACAATATTTTGTTTAATTAAAAAAGATTTTAAAAAATGGGTTTGTTTTTTCATGCTGAGCAACTGTAAACGATAGGTTGATTCTAGCGAAGTCAGCGAATTTCACAAAAAATGCAATATTTACATTTTTTTCACATTTGTCATATAAATTGATCACTTTTCCGCCTTTTTATTGAAACAAAAAAATTGAAAAAAACGAAAACCTATTTTGTTAAAAAAAAAATACAGTTTATTGATGCAACAACAGGTGAACACTAACACTATAGACTAAGACGGATCAAAAAAGTCCTGGTACCACTATTTGACTTTTTTTGTAATGATTAAGACCGCTGAGTAACCAATCACTGGCCATTCCAGCGGAATATTCTCTAATAAATTTATAATTGAGGAAATACGCTTTATCTTCGTTGAGTTTCATGTGTTGCAAAGGGTTTTGGGCCTGGCCCGACTGAAATTGTTGCGGATTTTGCATATTTTGAAACGGATTGAAGCTTTCGAAATTAAGATTTTTATAGCCTCGCAGAGCATGGTAAATCATGGTTATCTCGAGAAATTTTTTATCCGTTTCTCGATCTGAAACCATACAAAGGTTTAAATGATTAAAGGAAATGTATTGTTTGAATATTTCATGATTTTGGTATTTGCAAAGCCATTACCATTTACAAAATTCATCGCAGCTGGCGCAGTAAAATAAATATCGTTTTGATCTGTAGCTAACTCTTGACGTTGATCAGCAGAAAATCTAGGTAGATTTTGTTTTATTTGTCCAAATGTTTCTGCATTCATCATTTCGCCCAAACCGTCAATATCATTTGAGGCCATTTTACGAGATACGATTTCAACCACCTGAAATGAACATCAATATTATTGTTCGATAAGCAAGAAGAAACGTACACGACGATGTTATCTACAGTTTGATTTTTCATGCCGAATAATTCAATTTTATTGAATGCAATATTCGGAATTATGTTCAGCGACATTGTAAATAACAAACATTACTTGAACTATGTCACGAATGATACCATCCAATGACTGAATTCGAGATATATCATCTTCAAATAGATCCTCAAAAATCAAAGTATTAAAAATTGTGTTTCAGTTAACACAATCATACCTGTTTAGATGCGGTTACGAATTCCCTCAAATCGAAAGTACCATCAACAAACGGCCTTATCACCAAATACGACAGAAACAAATTGCTAAAAGGAGCGATTATTCCAGGCCACACTTCTTGCGATAAACTGGTAAGCTGCGGTAAACCGGCTGCTTGTTGGGCCGAGTACCATCGAACCTGAGATTTGGTGAAGCAATGCAGACGTCGATACACTGAAGATGAATACTTGAGGTTTTTAGATCCTAGTGAATAAATATAATTGCGATCGAGCAAACAAAAATTCGAGTAAGGTAAAGAATGGCTATCGCGGGTAAACAATTTCTTATTGAAACTGGTAGTGTTTTTATCACAAAATGTTTTTAAAATGTCGCTACAAGCTTTCCTAATCGGTTTCATCCTGTACCCCAACATTTCAGAATTCAACTGTAATAAGTAGTTTAAAAATATAATGGACGAGTCGAATCGTCCAAAAACTATTCTATTAAAAAACCTATCGGGTTATCTTCTATCGCTTTATCAATTTTTTGGACAAAAGTGGCAAAATAAAAATGCAAATTACTCAATTTCAAATTGATCGACGCCGGTTGTGAAAAGCGAAAGTGCGCCAGAAAAATTAAACGTAACGGGCGAATTTATTAAAATTTGCATTCTGTAAAATGGTAGAAGAGGATGGTGAATATAATATACATATTCTGAAAATTTTTAATTTTGTATTTATTTTGCAAAAAAAATTATACGAAACAATTTTTTCATTTTTTTCGGTGAGAAATTTTTGATAATTTCCAAGCACATCCTTGATACGGATGCTTATTCCAAGATTGTTAATTAGAAAAAAATTATCGACTGAAATTCTTATTAATGATGAACTTGGAATACAATAATTGTCTTCACATGAAATAATTAATCAAATTCTCGTATTTTACTCATTCTAAGCTAGTAATAAAACTAAAAAAAAGATTTACAATTTTCCATTTTGAATTTTGAAAAGTTGTTTTAAGCAACCATGTCTGTATGTTTTGTTTATGTGATAAGGTACGCGAAGCCGTTGAAACACACCTGCCTGAGGTGGAAACAGCGTTTCTTTTTCGTAATTTTTGCCGTTGTTTATTGTTTTATCTCGCATTATAAATCGGAAAATCCTCTGTCTGTATCGTAATTATGATATTCATTCCATTAATCACCTTCTGATCACTATTTTATCAATGTAGCAGCACAGCGAATGATACTTCCATCTTCGGACATAACTGTCCCGATCGCATTCTATTTTATCGAGTATTCAGAGGTAGGCATTTTTACACGATTATTTTTCTGAACTTTTCTTCATGTAGAGTGCTAAAAGTAGTGTTTTGTATCAATAATTTTGAGTGAGATATCATTTCCAGATTACTTACACTCAAAACTTGTAAAGCGTCATTGTAATATTAATGTTGTCTATTCATTACAAATTCGAAATACTTCCAACTGTTTTCTATTTATTCATTTACCTGTGCCAAAAAGTTGTGAAACTATTTGAATCCCATGTAGAAACTCTTCTGAAGTGATCGAAATCATGGATTCTATTTCGAAAACAAAACCTCTTTAATCCGTGACCCTAAATCTCACTCTGAAATACTCAATGATGCTATTACCATTCATTTTTGAATATATTCATTTTTCTGATACATTATAAGGAAATGTAATTCAACTTTGCCTCAATTACATTAGTAACTATTCATTTTTAACGATTGTGTCATTGTAACAAAATTCATTTTCGTTCAGGTGCAACTCTCACTACTGTACAGCGTTACTACCTTCAAGTGGAACATTCCTGTTAAACTCACAATTCACAATGCTGTAAGTATGTACTAATTTTATGCTTTATTTTATGTCATCTGACACGTGTAACTTTCATTCATTGGTTTATATTGGTAATTTTATGTTCGCTTATAAAATTACTTCTGAGTTCTGATGATTGGCGTTGAAATTATGTCACGTGACTTGAAAAATGATGCAATGATTTAGATTGGTTCTGTTCATGGTTCAACATTGATTTTTATTCATTTCACATCTAATTGGTTCTAACATAGCTAATCAAAACAGAGTTAGAAAATTGACCAATGAACGCGTAAGAAAAATAAAATTATGAAAAAAGTGGGGAATATTCTTAACCAATCAACTGATGACAACTAATACGATTTTGAACATTGATGTACGACTGACTACTTAATTGTTAAAAGTTGAGCAAATTTATTAGAATTCTGATTTCTGATCGTTTTTAATTATTTTTTAAAGGTATAAGTTTTTGTAAATGATCTCAAGTTTGAATCCAGATTCTTCTATTGTTTCATATAATCCAGGTAGCAGATCCAAACCCTCGTGTTTTGTTCAAACAATGTCACGAAGAGTGACCGAAGCAGATGAATTACGGGTAATTTGATTTGTAAATTTTTCATCTATTCGGTTGTTTTATTTTTATTTATAATTTGTTTATATTTTATTTTTTCGTTTTATTTTCCTATTATTTCGTCATTTATTTAAATTCGATTATTTAAAAATTAAATTAAAAACCCTCGTATAATAATGTTTGCCGGATTTTGCTTTTATTGAAATTTTTTGTGCGATCTTTAAACATTGCCAGTCTTTCAATGAGGCTGTGATAAGGTTTTATCAATGGGAATCTTTATATCTATTTGCAGAATATGATTAATAGCTTTAGATGTTCCGATTTAGTAAGTTTATTGGGATATGTTGGAAGAAACCGTTCTGGTAGAAAAAACGAACTTCAATTAAGAGCATTGGAAATTTTGAAAAGTCCCCCAGCAGATATAAATTTAGAAGCATTCAAACATAAAATTAAGTTTCTGTATAAAGCTGCTCAGTACGTATCTTACATGTATTATTTTTACCAGCTAGTTTTACCTTTAATTTTATCATTTTTTTTCTCATATGTGTAGAGATGAAGCTAAACAAACTCACAATTTAGAATTACAACAGCAGCAACAAATGATGCCCTATAATATGTCCGGGGCTAGGGTGCAGCAGATAATGCCACCGCAACAGCCCATGCAACCTCAGCAGAGACCTACTGCTAATATTAATCATTATGGCGTACCTGCGCCTGCATACCCAAATCAACCTCAAGTAATTATTTTCAAAATTGTGTATTTTCCGATAAACCCGAATGTTTTCTATGATTTATCAATCATTAGCAGAGATATCCAGGAGGAATGGCTGTGGGAGCTAATCCGTATCAAGGTTCGGGATTCGCCCAAGCTATCCCACCCACACCGAGTGTTCCAGTGTGTAATTTCGGAAATACAGTCATTATCGCATCGGCCAATTACTATACCCCATTCAATGATCTTAAATTTAGAAAATTACCGTTTTATAATATCAAGCACGAGGTCTTAAAACCCACCGTATTAGGTATTTACTGTTTTTTACGTGAGATTGATATTTTAATAGATTCGATTCTAATTTTAATATCGTATTTCAGTGTCTAATCATATGCCCACGTTGCCTAATAATTTAAGAACCAGTGCTACCCAAGAATTTAATTATTCGTTCGTTTTAACCTGTGATATGGCTTCTGATATGGCTCTAAACAGAGACATAGGAAATGGAAAAAACGAATATAACGTTCAAGTATGCTTTAATTGCGATTACAAATTGGTAAAAATATTTATTCGGCTAATTAACGTATTTATTTTTTGACAGGCTCAATTGAGAATTACAGCCACAGATAATACAACGAATACTGTAACCGAATACGATGATTTCCTACCTCTTGGGCTAGTAGTGCGTTTAAATCAAAGGCAATGTACATTACCGGTAAATAAAATCATTGAATTATATCAATTTTCTTTCCTCAAATCACTCACCGTGTCGTTTCTGAATTTCAGATCTGTAGTCCTAATTCTAGATCGGGAACTGAATCTAGAAGAATTCCTAGACCGATTAATATCACACCTCATATGAAAATGTCTCCAATTTGCGCCAATACATTGGTCATCAATTGGGCTTGTGAACAAGGCAAAACATTCGTCGCTACTGTTAATCTAGTTGAGAAATTATCGTCCGAGTATTTACTAAATAAATTGAAAGAACGAACTACCATTTCTGTGGATGTGACGAAAGCATTAAGTTCGTATTCACGATTCGATCTCGTATATTGATCGAGCTCAAATACTAATTATTTTTATTTACAGTTCGACAACAGTATAAGCGTATTGACGACGACGATGACGAAGATAACGACAATACGAACGCAGAAGATGACGATATTGCTACGACGATCGTTCGTGTGTCGTTGGTATGCCCATTGGCTAAATTCCGTATGATGTATCCTGCCAAAGGCAAGAATTGTACACATCTGCAATGTTTTGACGGTGGTGCTTATATTAGTTTAAATGAAAAGAAACCAATGTGGATGTGTCCAGTCTGTAATAGAGCGTTGTACTTTGACGATTTAGTCATCGATCAGTACGTTCTCATTTACGTTTGAATCTTCCTCTTGGTATTATTTTAACCAAAATTTGAACTTAGGTATTTTTTGGATGTCCTTCAAAACGAAGAACTATCTCCGGATTGCCAAGAAGTTCAACTTTTGGTCGATGGAACGTGGAAAAGTTACGACGAAGAAGCCGCCAATAATGACGACAAAGCGAAAAATGGCGCTTCGGCGAGTTCTCCTGGTGCTCCATCTCCTCGACAAGATGTTAGTAATGTTTGATTATTTACAAATTGAAACAACAAAAATTAATTACTGTTTTTTTCAGACGAATAATGGCGATGCTGCCGATTCCGGTGCGAACCCAGAAGGTATCGTATTTGTTAATTTTGGATTCAAATTTATATTACGTTTTCCTATCTAAATCGTCATTTTTTCAGACGCCGATAAAGAACATACCGCCGTCGTTGAAGATAACGAAGGAAGCGCAGCGATTGGAGGAGCTGTAGTTGATTTAACGGAAGAAGACGAAGAACCGCCAGAAAGCGCCATGGATACAGATGCGAATACCGCCGAACCTGTAACCAATCTTGAACCACCTAAAATCTCTCCTCCGCCACCACTAAGCCCGCCGGCAGAGAATCAAAATGGTAAATTTGTGTACTGTTATCAGTTTATTCATCTTATACATTCGGTATTTTAATATTAATATGTTTTATTAGATTCTAATGACAAGCCTCCCGAAGGTACTTCAGGTACTGAAAAGCCGAAGGTAGAAAATGATAATTCGTCTACCAGCCCTTCAGCTAATAATACGCCTGTTTCTTCGGAAAGAGCTTCTTCTGCAGCGGTTAGTAGCTCAGGTTACGTAAGTCCGAGTATTATTTCGTTGGACAGTCCTTCTCCACCACCGATGGTTGCTTTGAATATTGGTAAGATTCTAGATCATGTATGTAGTTATGAAATATGTATCTTGTAATCAATATTTTCATTATTTTTACAGGAGAAACGTGAAAGTTGTTTGGAAGGCTTCTCTCGGTCTCATGTATATATTTTCTGAAATATATATAAGTGTTTTTTCATTTCACGAAGATGAATATTTTTTTATTTTTATCTGGTATTGTGGTGATGATATCATATTCATTTTTTTTGTATATAAACTTCATTATTTTTGACAATTAAGAAATAAGAACTGACATGTAATTACAATTTTTTTCTATGTCTTAAATACCTATTAATTTTAAGAAGTAAGATTCTTATTTTAGTGTGATCGTTAAATATTAAAGATTTTTTCAGATTTCTTCTTTCTTCATGGGAAAATTTCAGTTTTGATTCTTGAAAATGATTGAAAAGAGTAAAATTGGCGAAAAATTATGTCATAAATGACAATTTCTCCATTAATTATTAATGAAATCGTGAAAATAATAGAGTCAATGAATTCCACGCATCAAAAAATTGTAGTTTTGATTCTTCATATGATCACTTTGAGTAAAAAAAAACAATTAAAACGACGATTTTCAATTAAAATTAATGAAACTGCAGAAAAAAGGTACAAAAAACCGAACTAAATTGAATTGAAAACATGAAGAAATAAAATGTTTTAAAAAATGTCTGCAGAGTATGCAACCAAACTCACTTTGGTGCAGGAGTTGCATAACCACAGTTTTAACTGCAGACTTGAGTTTTGGAGTGGTTTTGGAGAAATTTTCAAAACTGTGGTTATGCAACTCCTGCACCGAAGTAAGTTTGGTTGCATTGCATACTCTACAAGGCAGTTTAAAAACATTTTTTTATTTTTTTCATTGGTAACATTGCGATTGGGAGAAGTAAATTTTGGTAAATCATGTTTACCGTAAAAATTTTACCGTATAACAGTAATTACGGTTTTACCACCGGTCAAAGTGATAAGAATTTTTATCAGTTTCAGAAAATTAATAATGAAAAATAATTTTCTTCGTTTAATTTTATTGTTTTAAAGAAACATTAATTAATTTTTTATAATGTTGCTGAACAGATTACGACCTTTTTTCATTCCCACTCGTCAAGCCATCAGAAGAAGTTGTTCAGTAAGTATTACATGGGAAATATGAGTATATGTAGTTGATTTATACTCAATAAAATATCACTTGCTTAGTTTTCCCCTTGAAATATCATTTGTCTATCATTAGCCTATCGAAATCAACAGATACAGCTACTTATGAAACTATTAATTTCTCGTTTTCAGGCTTCAAATAGCGAGAAACGTGATTACTCCGAACATGAGAAAAAAGTATTCGATGTTTTACAGAAACGATTCACGTCTGCGAAATCAATCCGTGTAGTTGATGTTTCCTGTAAATAAGTTTATTCAACCGATATACTGAAACTTAATGTTAGCAGTTTTTCTTTCGGTAGTAATTCGATTGTCGATTTCAGGTGGATGTGGAGCGATGTTCGATGTTACTGTTATTTCTCCCGAATTCAAAGGCTTTACTATGGTTAAACAACACCAAATGGTTACAGAAGTAAGGATTAAATGTCTCATGTTTCACGAAACGATCATCTTTAAGAGTTTACATTCATTTAATATTTTAGGCTTTGAAAGATGAAATTAAAAAAATGCATGGTATAAGAATTTCAACCGAAACTGAAGTCAGCGCAGAAGATGTACCTAAAGCGAATTAGTCCTTGTAATTTTATTTCTTAGAATATAATTGTTTTGTTTCTTATTTTATTAAAATTAAAATTTTATTCGAACTTTGAAATTATTCTAGTTTTTTTGTCTTCATCGTGTTCTACCTAGATTAGGTATTGATTAGGTATTATTCAATAGATAAATTATTGAGGCCAAGATTTGTATCAATTTTAAATTCTTTTCGCTAATAATTTGATTTTTTTTTCATTCGTTCGTGTTAATTGCACGATGTTTTTTATATTCGCAATAGATAGGAAAATGCATAAGTGCTCAATCGTTGAATTATAATTGATTGAAATTGTAATTTTTGAATGCAGGTATACCTGGCTAGAATTAAGTGAAATTATCAAAGGAAGCAAATCCCTAAGACAATTTTTATTTTTTATTTCCAATTTGGTATCAAAATTCTCAATTTTATAAGTTGATTCTGAAAAGTTTCCAGACTGACGCATTACCTCCGAATTATAAACAAGTCGAGAAAATGTATGCCACTTATATCGCTGGTTCTTGTAAACCACCTAAGTGTTAGTCAAAAGTTGGTTTTTCGGTCGGTGTGGGAATTGGGGATTTACACCATTGACCTTTTCACGAATATCCACTTTGCAGAAATAGGCTTTAGTATTACAACGTTTATCGATTGCAAACAACTTAATATCGTAACCCTAATGAAATTTGGACATTAAAACAGTCAGCTCGAAAAGAAACGCCGCTTATCTTTAAACGAAACAAATTGATTACTAATAGCTTTTAAAGGGATTAAATCGTTTAGTTTTTTCATCTGGGGAAACATTTTCTAGGGTTAATCTATCGGAATTGGCTTTACTGATTTTTACGACCATCGTTGTACTGTTCTTTTAAAGTGTATCGTATCTACTTACGGTGAGAAAAAATTCGCGGTTGAGAGATTTTCGTTGGAGGTTTTTAAAAGCTGGATACCTAATTAATAATTTTTTATGAACAATTACGTATCACCACGTGAATATACTTTAGAGACATAAAGTGTCGAAAATAACATGTCCTAAAATTAGTACCTACTCGCATTTTTAGTTATAGGATTTCCAAACGTTAGATCGCCTTCAAGACTTGTGGTAGGCTAAATCATCTTTTTAAAAAATTATTTATGTGGTCATTTTTAAAAAGATTTTTAACGGTACCTACAGGTCAATGTTTTTTCATCAGGTTTTTTAAAAGTTTTCTGCACCAACACAATACATATTTTGAGAAGAACCTAATTTTGGAAAACTTTCTTAATACATAACTTTTTTAAAAGAGGATAGAATTAGCCTTCGAATGATATGATTATTTTTAAATTTCTTAGAATATATTTATTTCTGACGTTATACTTATCTTAATTATAGAAAAAATTGTATTGATTTATGAAATAGTACTTGAGTATGGCTTTAATGAATAATTATAATACCTACCTATCGTTTGAAAGCTAATTTTATGCTTTTTCAAACTATAGGTACCTGGTTATTATAAAAAATTTCCAAAATTTCTTTCTTGTTGAGCCATATACCATGGCACATGATACGATTTTCATGTTTCATAACTTTAAAAAAATGATCCAACATATCTACAGTCCATAGCAAATTTTTTTCAACCAAATTGCAGTTTTCCAACTAAAAATTGAAAGAATGCTTCAACTTTCCAGGTTAAAAAATTAGAAAAAGTTTACTGTAGAGAATTTTCTTTTTTTCAGCCCTTCAACAATTTTCAAGCAGGTACGAAGCTAGTACCTCGACCTACTCCCTCGTTAATGAAAATGTATGGAGTATTTCAGAATAAAAGTATCGCCTTCTATTCAGTAAATATGCAACACACATTATTGAGTCTATGTTGCAATGTTTGCCTAATTTCTAAGCTGCAGAAGCAAAACTATGCTTCGGAAATTTCTAAGCCTTCACCTTTGCATCCGCCATCATGTGTTGTAAGTACCTCTATATCTGACCTGTATCCCCGAGCAGAAATATGGACACCAACCCCATCGACAATTTATTTGGCATTATGCTAGCATTTTATTAACATTCTTCAAGCATACTGTCATATTATTAGCATTGGTAGCATTATGGTAGATTGGTAGCATTATGTTAGCATCGAGATAAGCAAATGCTAGCATCATGTTGCCTG
>FIZU01043113.1:0-40354 GCA_900064475.1 Pseudococcus longispinus | reverse complement strand
CGAAATTTCTACAGTACATTTTTTTCTAATTTTGAAAAATGGGCCGTTTGATCCTGTGCCCGGTAACTTTTTGGCTGCCAGTCCAACCCTGTTTGTTTGTTGCAAGTAGTATTGGGTGCTTGATCAGCTTGAAAACATTGTTCGATGGGATTTGCAGAAAATATGACAATGGCGTAGTCAGAAAGGTATCAAGGAGAGGGCAGGGGGCCTTGAAAAAAATCATTGGTCTTTGACCTTGTAATTTTTTAAAAAATACGCATAGGACAGGTAGAAACGAAGGCAATAATTTTTTCAAAAAAGCGTTCAAGAGTTACAATTTTGTCATTTTTAAAAATTTCAATCATCGAGAGGAGTCTGGAGTCCTCCCTCTCCAATCATGTCCTGAAATACGCCTCTGAACTAAATGAAGATCAAGAAGATGTTGCTCAATTTTTTCACCACTAAAGCCACAGTATGGATGGGAAAAATTCTTTTGGAAAAATATGTTTGAGAATCAAAATTAGGTTACTTTTTTGTAAACATTAGAATTTTCCAATATTGCCAATTCATCATTTCGAAAAAATTTGAGTTTTCCTTCAGAATTGTATTGAAAAATTTATAATCGATTTAAAAAACAAATTATAAATCGTATCGAATTATTCAGAATAGTATTTTGTCCAATTTAGCATTTTGATTTTGTAGCGTCGTGTCGTTGCATCATGAGTCATGCACCTTTGCGATAACATTCTTACCTACTTGTTAGTGTGATTTTACGTATGATTCATATTGAGCCCAAATAGGTACCTTTTCACTGTATCGAATATTTCTTTTCATACAGTCTTGAGTAGAATACGAGTATTTTCAATATTCATTTGTCAATTCCTGTCTTTTTTTTCAAAAAAAAGTTCAATGGGGGTTTAATTGCGTGTTTGTTTTTTTTTTAAAAGAAATATTGAATGAACTCGTAATGTAATTTTTCAAATAAGTTTTGTCACCGTTTCAGTTTTATTTTTTTCCCAACTTTCAACTTTCCATTGTAGAAAGGACTGAAATTTTAATAAGGGCTTTAAACACCTAAAATCCCCTTTTTCTGAAATTGCTTTTCATGTTTCTAAAATCCTACTTCTGATGTTTGGTGGCTCTACCATTAGTTTGGGAAGTCTCAAGTACACTTCGAAAGATGTTCATTGGTTTTTAAGAATGCCTCCAAGTTTTGAATGGCTTCACTTCAATGCTCTTACCTCACAGTACAAGAAAAATTTTGTCTGACTTAATTTTCCAAAAGTCAATTAAAAAAGATACTTATTGGAATTTTTATTATTTTGTTCAACTTTAAATAATGTGATGGCGAATTTGTGAGAATTTTTCCGAATTTTTTCTTATATTGAGGTGGGATTTATGTTATTGGCGATTGAGTGCTCATTCTGAAGAATGCCCCTTCCACTTTGACCAAATAATTTGGCAGTTAGATAAGGCTTATTCTAAAGTCAGCTCCGCTACAGTTTGTGCAGCACCAAAACAAATGTTTGTAGTTCCAAAAGCTCGAGTATTTAAAAACAAAGCGTTTCGAACAAATGGGTCACAATTTTTGGTCATTATTTCAATCCAAAAGTTTCAAAAATGTATGTATGTACTGATATTTTCTTATTCCAAATTTTAGAAAAAATTCTCAAATTTGAAATCAAAAGTCAAACTCTAGTCACGATTTTTAAGTTGAAAATAATTTTAATTTTCTAAAAGCATGACGTATTTTGATCTAAAATCACTAAAAAATTGCAACACTTTGATTTCAAAGCCTAAAAAATTTAATTCAAGATCAAAGACAAAAAAATTCACGATTTTTGATCGATATTTCTAATCATTATTTTGATTAAAAAATTACAGAAATGATGAGTATTACTTCCTAGTCACGATTTTTGAGTTGAAAATAATTTTTCGAAAATTATTAGGAAGGTAAATATTTTGATCAAAAATTTCAACATTTAGATTTCAAAGTGGAAAAAATTAAAATTTAAGGTCAAAGTCAAAATAGAGTCACAATTTTTGACCAATATTTCCAAGTCCAAATTCGAATTTCAAAAAATTTTCCAAGTTCAAAAAAGTTAGATAAAATATCTAAAAGTCATCGTAACGGATTTATAAGTGAATTTCATAATGGAATATTTTTGAAAAATTTTAAAAATCCAATTCCAAGTACAGAAAGTCAGCAGAAATCTGAAAATTTTTTCAAATTTAAAAAAGGTTGACAAAAAGTCTGAAAGCCAGCCTTAAGTAAAAAGCTTTCCGACAAAATGTTTGATTTGAACTTTTTTGAACTTTTTCAAGCCCATAAAGTCAAAATTTTCCAAGTTCAAAAAAGTCTGACAAAATGTCTGCAAGTCAGCGTAATATCTGAAATTTTCCAAATTCAAGGAGTCTGTCTGACAAAATATCTGAAAGTTATCCTGATTTCCAAAATTTTTCAAGTTCAAAAAGTCTAAATTATTTGTCTGACAAAATGTTTAAAAGTCAGCATTATCTCTGAAAATTTTTCAAGTCCAAAAAGTCAATGGAAATTTGAAAATTTTTCGAATTCCAAAAAAGTCTGACAAGATGTCTAAAAGTCATTGTCAAGGAATTTCGTGGCGGAATTCATGGACACGAAAAGTAAACAAAATTTTTGGATTGACCCCCAGCTATAAGACGTATCCATGTCAATTTAATTAAATTTTTCGTTTTGGAAATAATTTTTTCTAAGTCGTTATTTTGATCTAAAATCACTAAAATTGCAACATTTTGATTTCAGACAAAATTTCAAATGAAAAGTCAAAACAGTCACGATTTTTGATCAAAATTTCCCATAATTATTTGTATCTTGAAGTTGCAAAAATGTCATAAATTTAATTCAAAACATTAAAAATTCATTCGATTTGAAAATCTTGGATAACACTCAATTTGGAATTGAAAGTCTCAAATTATTCGAAATTTTTGGCTTAATAAAAAATCAATTTTTAAAAAAAAACATGATTTTAAATGAAAAGCTAGTCTCACAATACCTAAAAATTACCTATTTTTAGAATCGTAATTCAACTTCGAAGTTATAAAAAAATTCATGATTTTGAGAAATAAAGAGAAAACAGTTGTATAAGCTGCTTGTATTTACCAAACTCCAAAATTTTCTTAGAATAGGCTCTGCAGTCAGATGTGGAATAAGCCTACCATTTTAAAGAAATTCACTCTTGACTCTTGAGCTTCGGAATCAAATTTCCTTCTTCGAGAATGTGCTTGAAAAAATTATTTAATCAATGTCCAGGAGCAGTTTCATCGATATGAAGCATAAATTCGAAACTGATTTAAAATTATTTTAGTCTATCTGTAATTTTAATTTGGATTTTCAGTCGTCATTTTCTCTTAGTTTAATTTTGGTTCAATTTTTGGATTCAGTTTCTCACTCTACCTATTACGATAGATTCCCCAAAACGTTTATCCCAAGGACATCTTACGCTTTCTCATCTCTCCCACTCCATTTTTTCCTGTTTCGGATTCAGATCTCACACTATTGATCTATTCACAAATAATAATCAAAATTTCATACTTTCATTCACCTATAACATATTTTCCTATTCGAAAAATTACGCTTACCGTAACCTTTCCGCTAATCTTCATGTGTATACATTCACTCTGACACATGTACAATTAAAAAACACTTCCATATCATGTAATAATTTACAGCTATACTCTAGGACATAATTTCTGAACTAGTTTAGCCGACTTGATGCGACCTTAACAATAACGATTTCCTTTTTATATACACTTTCGAAGCTCTATGTATTCGTAATGATATAAAAAAGACCAAAGTTTAATCGCGATATCGCATTCTGACGTAAATTTGACTTTGGAAAACATGTGTAACCATACAAATCATCACTTTGCACTATCGAAAAGTTTATCTCGGTCGTGTGAAGTAATTAATTACTAAATATGAACTTTACCCTACTTATAGAAATTTTCATCAAATACCCAACCACCTACGAGTACAATTATAAAATGTCAATTTTACGTCCTAAAAAATCCCATAAAAACTATACATTAAACACCACGTACCTACCTCTGAGCGTATAAAGCACGTAATAATTAATATGATTACGTGATTAGTACATTGCTAGCTGTATATCTACTACCTAAGAACAATACGTAATACGATACTATAAGTTCATTCATTGTTCGCCATTGGTTTCTTATTAATTAGTTCGTTGCTATTTTAACGGTCCCTCGAGATGGGTACTATTTTCGAGCCCCCTGAAGCTTCTGCAGTGACACTTTTCACGTCTAAAATTGATTCTAAGGAAATGACCAACGCACGTGTGTAAGTAGGCACTCGTACGTACACACTCGTATAATGATAATTTATACCTATAACGTCGTCGTGTCGTCGTAAAGTCATATTTTTTAAGGTCAAACATGTAAAATTTATTTTATTGCTATAAGAAAAGCAATAATTTAATAATATTGGTCGCGAAACATAGTAGCGGAGCACACCTTCCGGTATATGAGCGAAAAATCGTCAAACCGTTAAATTTATTTAATCATCGGTAGTGTTTACTTTTTCTCGACCTGCAAGATAGACTTTCACGCTGGCACATTGTAGCCCTAATTCATGCATAAGTATATATCTAGCAATTGGCGAACCCTAAGCGTTCTTATCCAATAACAACGATAATTGGTAAAATTACACAATTCTCACAGCGAACTGTTAAACTTTAATAACGAGTTAAGTAATATTTGAATATGTAATTACGCGTGCGTACGTCTCCAGGTGCGTGTACTCATCGCGAAAAGAAGAAAAAACCAGTCGTCAAAGTCCTTCGGTGTCTTGGATGCATTTGCATGTGCACTTTAACGCATTTCGCGCTTGTTAATTGGCTGGAAACGTTTAACGACCAGTTGACACGTCGTATCATCTCGTCGAAATATTAACCGGGAAAATGGTTTTCCTTTCTAGTTATAGTTTAATAGGTCATTGGGGAGGGCTTAGATGAGTTTAACGTGATGGCATTGATGTTTATGAAAGTTCTAAAAACGCGAGTATTTTTTTTTTTGCCATGTATTATGTCAACGGTGTTCGGTTGTGATGTCTCTTTAAATGGATCGAACCAGTTGCACGTGTTTGATAGAAGGTGAATGAAAATGCTTCGAGTTGTGATATTTTCTGTTGATTTTGTTTTTTGTCTTCTTTATAAAGTTAACGAAATCGTGTTATTATTCATTTTTCACATTTTTCCACGTTTTCCAGCCCCTCAATGAATAAGGGGATGCTGGAAATGGAACATGTTTCAAAAGTTCTGATCCTAGAATATCAATGATGAGTTTGAGTCTATAAGTGGTTCGTACGAAAAAAGCAGGGTACACTTCTTTTTTTTTTGAACACGAGCTGACACGTTGTTTTTCTTTTAATATGAACTAAAAGAAAATTATGGGGAAGGGGGCCATCAAAAATTACTCGTAGGGGGTGAGTAGAAGGGAGTTGTAGGAGTAGAAACACCCTTATTTCTCCACCTAAAGGGGTAGGGATATGTTTGGTATGATTTTCATACAATTCGACCCTCGTGAACTCGAATCCGTCATTATACTTTCCCGATTGGAAGTAAAGAAGTGGCACAATCGTGAAATTTATGTCGCAGAAAATTATCAATTTTTGTAAAAACAGAGGTTGAATCACAATTTTTCATTTTTGGAGCCCTGTATGGATGACCAATTGAGTCGAAAAACATGTCTTCATTATAATTCGAATCTCCTAAACCCGAATTCGAAGTCATTTTCCAGGTAAAAAGTAGAGAATTCTCACAATTGTCGAATTTGCTCATCGTGAAACAATCAATTTTTGCTTAAAATGGCATTAAATCGTGGTTTCTCATTTCCTAACCCTTATACATTGAACCGATTTGGGTATAGAACCTTTTTTAACCAAGTTCGAACTTCCTGAACTCAAATTCGAAGTTGGTTTTCAGGTAGCAAGTTGCGAATTCTTATCAATTATGGAATGTGCATAGCATTGACCGATTTGATGCTTAAATTTACAGAATTTTCCCATTTTCAGAACAGCTCTTCCTCAGTTCAAGGTAGAAAAAAATATATAGAATAAAAAATGACTGATTTTGAACGTTCTACAACTTTTGTTCGAAACTTTTTTTCGTATCGTCAATTTCGCAAATTTTTTCACCCGGGTGTCCCCAAAAAAGTTACGTTGCAATAAAAAATCTCGATATGACAAAAAACTTGGAACAAAAGTTGTAGAGTATTAGAAATTATTAATTTTTTATTCTACAATTTTTTTCCTATTCTCCAGTGGTGAAAAGGCATTCTTCTTAGAAGATAGGAATTTTTACGAAAATTTACCATTTTCTGCGACACAAATTTCACTATTGTGCCACTTCGTCTCTACTTTCAATCGAGAAAGTATAATGACAGATTCAAGTTCAGGAGGGTCGAATTATATGGAAATGGGATGTTTCCACTCCTAAAACCCCCTTCCCCTATTGACAATTTAAGTAGCATAATGCTAGCACAATTGCTTTCAAGGGGAGAGCAAATCTGCTCTCCCCTTGAAAGCAATTTTTGAGGACCCTCTTCTCTAAAATTTTCTTTTGATTCATATTAAAAGAAAAATGACATGTCAACTCGTTCAAAAAAAGAAGTATACCTGTGCTAAACGCTTAGACTATTTTCACCTGAAATGGACAACGTATTTTTTTAAAATTCAATGTACGAGTATACCTACAAAATGCGAAGTGAATTTAATTTTAAATAGCTTTGAATTTTTAAAACAGGTTCAGTGGTTCTCAATTAATTATCAATGAAGCGTTAAAAAAATTTTATGGCAAAAAATGAGTGTGATGAATGATGAAAATCGATCAAGTCGAAGTTGAGATTCAAAAAATTTCTGGGGTAAAAAATTGATTAATTATGAATCTTTCAATAGTCTTGAATTTGTTTTAAAAATGTTTTCCCATAAGTGCATACTTTGAAAAAAATTCTAATTCAACTTTTTCAAAACACAGTTTACCGACTGTATCTGTCTGATTATCTATACGTGTTTGAAATTTGTTTATATTTGAAACATCCGAGTAAGTTTTATGATCTGTGTTCATTGATTTCTAGCTATTAAAAATTATTGTTGTGCGTATAATGTGTAGTTTCATGAGTCACTATGAAGATACCTCGAGTACCTTGATATTTTTTTTTCATATTCAGTAAATGATAATTCCGGACATTAATCAACAAGTCCGCAAATCTATACCTGGCGATTTTTTTCTAAGAACAATACGTACAATCTGATGGTAAAGTTAAAATTATAACTTTATCATTTAATACGTAGGTAGTTTAGGTACCAGTTTGGAATAATTTTTGAAGTATTTAGACCCCATTTAACCTTCATTCTGCTTATATAAGACTGCAGATAGTTAAATTTATTGGAATGAGAAACATCTATCGCAATTTGATATGTCCATAAAAAGAAGTCATAAAATGTTCAAGACTACCTCAGACTTTTGCATTTCAATTCAAAAATTCAGAGAAAGGATGAAAGAGCATGACCTAATTTATAGGGGTGGTTTGGCCCTGAGCACCTAATTTGAAATTATTCTGTGGAAGTTGATCTTAATGGTCTGAAATGCCTGTAATAAAACCTTTTTTGACTAGTTGAACGTGCATTTTCGTTGAGAATTTCTATTTTTGGGCGTTTTTCAACCCAATTTTTTCAAACTTGCAGGAATAGTAGACAATAGCAAGGGTAATTTATGAAATTTTTTGAAAAAAATTTTGAGCACTCTTTCAAGGCCAAATGAACATTTCAAGCTTTCTAACGGCTATTTTGATAACCCCTTGAAGAAATGGAATTAAAAAAATATGTATTGTGTACCTACCTGGCTACCTCGTTTATATGTACCTACAACCTAATATTTTTTTAGAATTTTATATCGTGATGAGTCACCTCCAAAAATTCAAAAAACCGAGTCCTTCGTCCACACCCCCCTCCTCCTTAAATGGGTTATTTTTGATCAACAAAATTTTTCCTCATAATTCCAAATTCGTTCATTTTTTCATTTTTTCCATTTTTTAAAAATACCCAAACGACGCCATTTTGGGAACTTATCGCTCCCGAGATAATCGTGGGGCCTAAAATTAATATTTAGACATGTTTCAAGTTGATATTCAGCATAAATTGCAATCTCAGCAAAATCGAGAAAGTTGAATTTTTTTCAACTAATTTTTTGTAAAATTTTTCAAAGTCAAAAATACTTTGCTATAAACCCGACTATGCTCTTTGAGCAAAATTTTTAAACGTACTTTGACACAGATTAATTAATATTTTCAAAGTTGAAATCTGGTCTTTCAATTGAAAATCAATGAATAAGTAGTTTTTATAAAAACTAATTTTTTGAAAAATTCAACGGCGGTAAAAAGTCGATGATAATTCAAAACTTCACATTTTTACAAATTATTAAAATGCTAAAAATATTTAGAACTCAATATTTCAACAAAAAATTAGGCAACTAAAAATCTCAAAAATCATGAAAATGTTGAAAAATATCTCAAATTATGGCATATTTTAATAAAAAGTCATTAAATATTTAAGACCCTCATAGCTTACCTCCGTTTTGACATTTTAATAAATATTCAAAACGACAGATATACATGATGAAAAGGTGACTGAAATCTTGAATTGTCACATTCTCACTCAAAATAATTAATATAAGTCCTACCTGCCTCAAAATCTGACATTTTAATTAAAAATCAATTTTGAATATTTTCAATAATAAATAAACGAATTCAATAAAAAATCATAAAAAACAATTACCCTGGTATGGTCTATGTTGATATGTCAAATTTCGACAAATTATAAACAATTTTTTGTAAAATGGAAACATGTAAGGTATCAATTAATAAATACCTTATATTGAAGAAAAATATCAAGTGTTCAATAATACTCAAACTCTGATGATTTGGTAAACAATCGTGAAACCGTTGCAGAGATATGATTAAAAAGTCATTTAAGTATAAAAGATCATATTTTGATTGGTGATGAAAAATTTTAAAACGCGAAAAATGTATCTATCAATTTTAATGAATGGATAGATACCCAGATTACTTATATGTACTAGGTAACGAAAGATGTCGAAAAAAATACTCAAATTCTGATGGTTCAATAAAAATCATGAAACGTTGAATAGTGATTAAAAAGTCAGGTAAATGTTGAAATACCATATTTTGACAAGGTAATGATAGCAATTTTTGAAACATGAAAAAAATTTTAATATTAAGTACAATTTGGCATTCTAATGCATTGAGAAGTTTCGAATAAAAATTTTAAAAACTACCTATTTAAAAAAATGAAAACTTGGTTTAAAAAATCATAAATGGATGCGGGGTGATTAAAACAAAAAGTCAATAAAATGTTAACGCGTTATACCTATTTTGAAAAATCATAAAAATTTTTGAAACAAAAACTTACACACTTTGAATTTTTAATAAAATTCAATCGAGAAATTTCGAATAAAAATATTGAAAGAGTGTCATAGCTTTAAATTGTAATTGAAATTTCAAGTTTTTTTTTCCAAATTCTTTCCATAAAATTATAAATAAACGTGAACTTCCAGTTGAAAAACATTTATCAAAATGTCAAATCAAGTCGTAACTCCCTACATATAATTATTTTCTGTGATTCTAATCTGCAGATATACTAGGTCAAAGTGAAGTCCTCTAAAGAAATGTAAAAGTCTATAAATGAATCTCAATTTGAAATAAAAAACTCAATTATCCACATTATATTTATTCCCAGAAGTATCATAACGATAAATTATTTCCGAGTATGGTACTTAATCGAGTGCGTTAAATTGTAACAAATACTTGAGAAATAATCCACGAGTGCTCGTATGCACCTACCTACCTAATGAAATATTTAATTTTTTTCACGCTAGTCACACTCTGTGTGCAAATCTTAAGACATAAGCATTAAGTACATGTACAGGTACAGCAGGTAGCACACTATACGATTTATTAACACCAGACTAATGTTCAGTTCACCTTTATTATACACGTTTGTATAATAACTTCCGCGAGGATTTTAATTCATATATCTAGGTGTAGAGATATTTATAGGTAATCCGCAGGTACTCGCTGCACAGCACCCATAACGACTTCCTATTCGCCTTTTTCGCCTTTACATCATTATTAATCGTACCTACGAATACATACCTATCGTCATATGGAGGTATGTGCTTCTAAACAATACGTTTAATTCGTTTTTAAATAGCTAATCTCGTTATATAAGGTTCCACAGTAACGTAACCGATAGCTACACTAGGTACCAGTATTTAAATGGCTCTAGTTTGATAGAATGTAATAAAAATTAGCTCTCAGGTATCTATCCGAATTTTATCTTATCGAATCTGCGAAATTCCCACTTCAAATATAGACTACCTAAGCCTATGTGTATCTACACGAGTAATTTTTTTTACCCATTTTTTATTGAAATAAATTCGTTATGCACGTTCATCAGTTATGTATATAGAAAGTAATAACCGAACCGAGCTAGACTAAGTGTAATAATTCGATATTGTTGTATTGGTAAAATGAATACATTTTTGACGCATGAAGTATTACCTACTATATCTACTGTTCGAGGTTTACCGACGTAAATCTTTTTTTCTTTTTCGCGTTTTGCTTTTTTGCTCCAGCAATAATCATCTAGTTGGCTTTTGTCTACTCGACACACCTGTATGAGATATCAACCTTCAAATTTATAATGTTCATCTATATTTTATGTAGGTACGGATGGAGAATTCGTTGAACTTGTTTGATATTCGTATAAGGCCTTTGTATGAATGGAATGCCGCGAGTGATGGGTGAAATATTGGGTTAAAGTTTTAGTTATGCTGATGTATTGCAATGATGTTTGAAAATATCAGAAGAAAACATATCTCTTTGATTTGAATGTGATGCTATAGTTATTTGAACTTTTGATGCAACCTTAATAATTTTTATCTCAGTTTAAATAGTTGAATTCCAACGAAACAAACTTCAATCGCTTGTTTTTTCTGATATTTCATAAAATTTTTGTTGTTTTTTCACCTTCGAAAATCGTTTGAGATTTAATTGATTTCGATGATACTTTTTTGATGAACTTTCGTATCTAATATTTTCAGCAATTTTTGCAATGTGAGATTTTTTTAAAAAATTTGCTATTTTCTTACTGCTATATGGATATCGTTTGAAAATTAAAGAAAAAAGAGATGCAATCTCTTTTTTTCATCGTTTTGTGTAAAATTAACCAATATTTTTCAATTTTATTTTTTCGGATTTTGTACGATTTTTTGAAAAAACTTTTTTAATTTTTTAAGTTTAAGCCATCTAAAACTAAAGAGATGAATTTTTAAAATGTTGTCGAAATGTTTTTTTTTAGGATTTTGTTTTGAATTTTCCCTGAAATTTTGTTCGATTTTTTTTGAATTTGTTAAACAATTTTGTACCTACTTTATGCGTATCCAAAATGAAAATTTTTGAATTTTATTACAGACTAACTTTTTGTTTTCCGTGCATTTTTTTTTGAAAGCATTATTTCCATTTTTTTTTTAAATATTTGTCGCTAATTTTTCAAAATTTTGTCTATTAAAAAATGTATAAAAGTTTTTTGTTTTCAAACTTTATTTTGAAATGTCAACGAAATTATGAAAGAATATTCTGATAATTATATGTGAATTTTTGAAACTGAAAACTTAATGTAAATCATACTCGTAATTCTCAGAGTGAAGCCTTAAAATATTGCAATCATCGTGATTAAAAGATTTCCGCTCCAAGGGAAAACTTTTGCACATTTTCTAGGCAATTTTCCAAAAATTTGACAATTGGCCCGAAAATTTTTAATTGAAAAAAAATTCTGTCGAGTTTTAGAAATAGTTTTCACAAAGTGACTAGAATTATAATTTTTTCTCAAGTTTCCTCAGTTCAAACGATCATTAGCTTCTTCAAATTCGGAATTTAGGAAAAAAATTTACCAAAACAAAATTTGATCAGTTTTCAAAGTACTCTGTTATTCATTTCCACGATCGATAGATTTTTTGAAGCAAATTCGAATAGAAAACTACACCCTCCTCCCAATTTCACTCCTGCTCGTATATTGATACTCACCACTTGTAATTCCTGCTTCATCATGCTCTACCATACCGTATATTCGTTTATTAAGATATTTCCGCTTATAACACAGATAGGCATGCACAATTAGCTCGTTTGTTGCAATTGCTTGGTCGTGAGTTATAGCACGGTATGTCGTTGGCGTCAGGAAATCCTTCCCATTGGGGAGAATCGGGTAAATGTCCTTTTTAGCAGTAGGAGTTCCACATTTATCGAGGGAATGGTTCTTTTTTTTCCAACTCGTAATATTACTTCGGTTTGATTTGTTAAATAGATAATTCAAGGTTTAGGTACCTTTTTCAACACACTACAATAATCGTTTACAACGCGCAGATAAGATTTATTCGAATGAAGATGTTTAATCTGCGGGTGCGTGTAGAAAATAAAAGACCCTAACAAAAAATCTATTGTGAAGGGAACCCTTTAAAGGTTAAAACGAGGGTTGATGAACGAAGGTAAAATAACAGGTGTTTTTTTTAACCTGTCTAGTGCCTACGTCTATCTCGGAATACGTTCACATTCGTATGCTGAATTCGAACAATCCTGGCGTAAAAAGATCAACGAGACGAATTCAGCGACTGATTTTTTTTTTTTTTTTTTTTTTTTTTTTTGTATTTTAATACTTATTCTTAATGGTTGGCTAATTTTTATGTGGGAAGACTCAAACTGCCTATTAACATTCGAAGTTAGACGAACTTGAATCTAGCTAAGTAAATCTTTCTCAATTACCATTTGATTCGCTACCACGTTACGATTCGATTAGATCAAATACCTGTTCGAATGTTACGCAAATTATAGGCTATATTTATCTGCATCTCGACACAATCATCTAGTTACTGAAATTATACCTATGCCTGGCTCATTGCGTACGTGAAATTCGCGATGAATCAATTGACAACGCTCATAGAAAGGTAATAATTTACCTGTGACTCATACGTATTCATAAGCCAATACCTATTTACCTACGTCGAGTCCGAAGAACAAAATATTTACGCAAGTTCGCGGAATCGGTGCTATATTTTTTATCATTCATAATGTTCATGAGATGTTACTACTCAGCCGTGTAATTCATTTACATAATTAGTGAAGGTGCGAGATTTTTCTAGTACCTAGTTCTAATTTGAATATCTTGAGATCCGTGAACTATTTGATAAGGTTATTGAAATATGAAATGCATTTTATTTACGTAAATATCACCTATTGGCTCCGGAGACACTAAAGGTAATTGGGTGTATAGGGGTGATTTGACCCTGAGCATCGAATTTGAAATTATGCAGTGGAAGTTGTTCCTTATAGTCTTTAGCTCGATATCTTAACCTTAACCCCTTCTGGAGGGGTTTAATGTGGATTTTCGTTAAAATTTCTATTTTTGGCAGTTTTCAACCGAATTTTTTCAAACTTGCATGTATAGTAGACAGCATCAAGGGTAATTTATGGAATTTTTTGAAAAAAATTTCAAATACTTTTTCAAGGTCAAACGGGCATTTTAAGCTTTCTATAACGACCATTTTGGTAACCCCTTTCCGAAATGCAATTCTGAAAAAAATATATATAGTGTGCTTAGTCTAGATGTACAACGTCATATTTTTGTAGAACTTGGTATCGTGGTGTGTCATCTTCAAAAAAGCAAAGAACCAATGTTTTGCCCACTTTTCCGCCTGAAAAGTGTCATTTCTGGTCGAAAATTTTTTTTCTTGCAATATATCATTAATGACATCCAAATATATCATCAACCTACATTTGGACCAAATTCGTTTATTGTTTTTCCTTTTTTCCAATTTTCTTTTGAAATACTCGAATGACGCCATTTTGAGGACCCACAACCTCTTCAAGATGACCTAGGGGTTACCAAAATGGCCGCTAGACAGCTTAAAATGTCCATTTGACCTTGACAAAGTGTTCGAAATTTTTTTCAAAAAATTCCATAAATTACCCTTGATACTGTCTATTATCCTTGCAAGTTTGAAAAAATTTGGTTGAAAACTGCCAAAATAGAAATTTTAACGAAAATCCACATTTAACCCCTCCAGAAGGGATGCGGGTTGAGATATCAAGCTAAAAATTTTGTCAATGAGGTTTTAGATCATAAGGACCAACTTCTGCAGGATAATTTCAAATTCGTTACTCAGGGCCAAATCAGCCCTATAAACCCGGCTACGCTCTTTTGGCGGACATTTGTCGAAATCCGACCAGATGATTTTAATCGGAAATATGGAGGTGATTGATCGGAATGCGACGTTTGATAAATAGAGCTGTAACAAGTAATCGAACGTATGCAATTGTATGGTTTTCAACGTCCATGTAACAACGTATTTACATCCTAAATATCGCTTACGTATTTTATATGGGACGATATGGTAATTAAGTTTACACGTTTTAATGAGAAAATCCCAATAAAAAGTGACGACGTTAAATTAATATTAATTGTTTCTTTTTTCCATCCGCCAATACTTAAGCTCTCATTGGTGTTTTTCTTCGAGTTGTTTGAAAAATTACTCGTATCTCTACGTCGAACCTGCCAACGACGAGACGATTGAAAAGTATGGTAACAGGTGAAAGGACCTGGGTACTTTCAATGTCGACCAACACACGTGAACTTATTTCATAATTTTCAATTGACCGCGCTTCAACATGTGTATCGTAAATTGTAATCGCAACGAGTCTGCGAACATTATTTTTGGAAAATTGATCGTGATCACTTTTTACCGCATCGTGTTATGCAAACCTGTGATATATTTGGATTTCTTCCTCCGACCCAGTTGAGGTTGGGAGTCGAGTAATTGAAAAAAATTGATATGGAATAGCGCCGGTGATCTTGATGATGGAAATTACGAAATTTTTCTCGCAGCAGCAACCGATCTGGTTCTAGCCGGAGATCAAATAGTTTAGCCAAAGGTTCATTATCGCAGGTGGTGAAATTCCAACTATGCCGGTAATCTAGAACAATATGTATTAGAGTAGATTACTTTTTGACAAAAATGTCATGGCTGAGTAGATCGATAGCTATTGCAAAGTATAGTGCTGCTGGCGGCGTCACGAATGTTTTCGGTTCATCTTAGCCTTCACTATGCACCGAACCAGTCAGTCGTCCATGAATTGTATGATACGTCATGGCTAATAGATATGCTAAGGTCAATTTCGCATTAGATGAGTTGATCTTGTCAAATTTCCGCTTATAATGCCAATATTAGTGCAATTCCCCTTTTTCGCGATTTCTTAGGTGTGAATATCTCCGAGTTTGATGAATATTTGCATGAGAATTATGTGTAATAAAGGGTGTCGTTCAATCGATATGAATCACCGATCGAGTTGAAGTACCTAATGGTGTAAGATTGATCGTCGTTGTCAACGTGGTTTGAAAATAACGTCGGTGAGAAGAATATTTTGAAATTTGAATGTCAATGAGGAATAATTTTGCATGATCGCGGAAAGGTAGATGGACTCGAGTGATTTTGTGATTGTAAATTTTTATTAGGAAATTTTTTGGGTGATTTTTCTCAATTGTTTGCTCCGTTGATGTAATGACATTAAAGATTCAAAGTTTAAAATCCCATTTTATTCCTTCAATTTGGAAAATAGACAAATTTTTTACATAACTTAGTGTATAGAAAGTTATCACTTCTACAAAATTGGTTATGTGTTAATTTCACCTATATTGCATGTTGAAGGAGTTTTGACATAGATAAGTCTTATATTAGGGGATGGGGTCAATCTGAAAATTTTGTCCATTTTTCGTGTCCATAAATTCCGTCACAAAATTCCTTGATGACTTTTAGACATTTTGTCAGATTTTTTTGGACTTGAAAAAATTTTCAGATTTCTATTGACTTTTTGGATTTGAAAAATTTTCAGAGAAAATTCTGACTTTTAAACATTTTGTCAGACAAATAATTTAGATTTTTTGAATTAAGAAAATTTTAGAAATCAAGGTAACTTTTTAATATTTTGTCAGACAGACTTCTTGGGTTTGGAAAATTTCAGATATCACGCTGACATTCAGACATTTTGTAAGACTTTTTTGGACTTGAAACTCAAATGAATTTTTGGACTTGGAAAATTTCAACTTTAGGGACAGCTTTTTACCTAAGGCTGACTTTTAAACATTTTGTCTGGTTTTTTTGAATTTGGAAAAATGTTCAAGTTTCTACCAACTAATTGGAACTGGATTTCGAAAATTTTTCAAAAAAATTCCATTGCGAAATTCACTTACGAAAATCCGTTACAATGACTTTTAGATATTTTGTCTGACTTTTTTGAGCTTGGAAAATTTTTCAAGATTCAGATGACTTTTTGAACTTTGACAATTTCAAGAAAATTTCAAATATCTCGATTTTATGGACTTGAAAAATTCAATGAGCAAAAGGATATCCTATGTTTTATAGTTTCATGGGTAGTATGGAAATGCAGGGGACTTTTTGTTGGACTTTTGAAAACTTATGAATTTTAAAAAGACATTTCAATGTACCAATATGCCCGCTTGAAGAGTGATCTATTTGTCCATTTGTCTTCCATTTATGAAAAATGATGTTTTTAAAAATTACCAGTACTCTAAAATTTTAAACACTCAATAACTCTTTCAATTTGAGAGGTAGGCAACATTTTTACATAGCTTATAAAACTTTATCAGATCTACAAAATCAATTATGTATAGATTTCACCTATCTGGCATATTGAAGGATTTCTTACCCTTCAATTGTGAAAAATTATAATTCTAGAATTTACCAGTGCTCCAAGTTTCAAGTGGCATGCAAAATCACAGGGAATGAACCAAAAAAAAGTACAGGAGCTCAGTATAAGAGATAAAATTTCATAAGGTCGCAAAAAATTGGAACTCTCGGGATATATTCCAATTGCTTTGGGTTGCTGAAGCTGAATTTTAAAAAGAATCTTCAACAATCTGTTGATTCCTTTTGAATTCAAATTCGCGACCAATGGCAATTTTCAACATATCTGAATAAAAAGTAAGATTTTCTTTGCACCTTGCTCTCTCAAAAAAATTATCTCCATTTTCAACCCCACACCAGAAAATTCGTTCAAAAAACGGCGATCTTCGACCACTGCAATCACGACAATTAAACGATCCTTTACCATAACCTCTTACATATGTAAACCGGTTACAAAAAGCCGCAAAAATTTACACATTGCGGTAAATATTTCCGATACAATACAAGCCGCGCCAATTGATTCAAAATTTAACGGGTAGCATTTGTGAAACCGGTTTGGCATTACTTCCGACCACCATATACGCGCGCCAGTTATGAAAGAATAATCCTCGATGGAAAAGACAAACTGCACAGTGCACATGTACTAGGTATCTCGTAATCGGCGACCGCAACCTGTCAGATACACGACGAGCAGCATGTTCCAATGAACTCGTTATTCAAACAGTATAATAATTTCTAGTACAAATTTTAATAATTCAATAACCAAGTATACTTATGACCTTTTCCTCAAACAATTTTACCATTTGGAAATTTTTTTTTTGTTAAAGTGACCCACAGTTTGTAGCTGTGCGAGAATTAGCGCGTCAATTGATGAAATAAATTCTTTTAGTAAATTTCTCCTATTGTTTTACGCAGACGTCAGGTCGTTACACTCCAACTCTCCAACATATCTATACGTACGTACGTGTTTTTATCTCATCATAAGGCGTTTCATTGAACTTCCTGGAATTCGTTATACCCGCGCGTCTTTTTTTTTTCATCGGTTTTTTTCTGAAAATACCCAATTTTCCAATGATATTTCTAAATGTAACGCCAATGACGCGTATCACAATGTTTAAAAAATATTACACATGTTCAGAGATAATGCGTTAATGTAACATTGAAACTGTTTTACCTACTTTAATACGACTAAGAAATGTTTTAAGTGGTGTTGAGGCTCTTAGCTCGGACAATGGGCCATATAAAAAGTACCAAAGGGTACCTCGATGTCACTTTTAGGTATTTCAGTCATAAACTTTACGAGCCTTCGCGAGAAAATCGGTTTATAAGCTTGTATCCGGCAACGCATCTTTATTTTGAAGAATATTTCGACTTTTTTAAGAGATTAGTGTCATAAATTGAAGATTTTTCTGGTTTTGGAACAGAGGATATGACAGAAAAAGGGGAAATTAGTAAATTTGACGTTACTCATCTTTTATCTAAACATTTCATTTGTGCGAAATTTTTCTTTTAATTACAATTAAGTATATGTGTTAAAGGAACACCAGAACTTTGAAAATTGTCAATGCTTGATAACTTTTTTCATATGAATACTTGATAGGAGAAAATTATTCATAAAAATCTTCTACTTTTAGTATTTTTACAAGAAATTGCAAAGGAATCAAAAAGCTGAGGGAATGGAATATGCAGATGACTTGCACTTTGCCTATGTTTGGGAAGTTACTTTATGACATGTCAGAGACGTGTCAGATTGACATGTTAGAGATATACCATACCGAAAGAATGTCAGAATGACGTGTCCAAGACTAAAAACTTGTCATTGATGAAAAATTTAATTATCAGAGGTTCGTTAATCACATGTCAGTGCCATATTAGTGTCATTTCAAACGACTGTAAAAAGTGGGAACTCGACTCTTTACTTAATGAACATGCAAGCAATAGCCGGATGTCTCAAAAGTGACATTGTCAGATGCGTGTCAGATTGACTTTTCAGGGATGTGGCATGTCTTAAATTGTGTCAGAATGCCATTCCAGACCCAAAATAGTCTAAGTAGTCATGATTTCATCTCTCCTGAAACAACTGTACGATTTTCCAAAATAAAATCACCACCATGCATCGGGTTTACATAAAATTCGGCTGCAAAAGCATCCCAGCTAATTATCGATATAATTAGACAGGTATCGAAAACCTCACCGCAGACTCGTAATTAACATATACAAAGTATCTATGCGATGAAAAAAAGAGCTACTTAAACGAATTAAAATAATATTCGTAATGATTACAAAACTCATGTAGTTTAATTAAGATGCATTGAACTACTCGACGACGTTACGCTTGACACTGCCGATTATCTAGGTAATTGTTGAATTTTTATCGTAATTTGCGGTTTTATTGTTGCGCAATTTTTGTTTTTGATCGAACGCAGAACCTATTGTTGTAGAGGTTCGCGACGATGTCGCGATCGTAATATTAACAATTATTATTTAGGACATTTGTCCCAACGTCGATTGGTCATTTACAAGCTCAGTCGCGTGCCCACCGTCCGCTATAAAATTCTTTGTTATGTACCTACTCCTTTACGCAAACAATGTGTATTCAACTCTATAAATATACACGTAGGAGTATTTACGACATCGTTGAAAATTTGTCTTTCAACGGTGATTGGCGCTTCTGCTGCAAAAAAGATAAATTACCCACTAAAGTTGTGACGCGGCTTGGTCTTTTAACATTTGGTAGCAGCGTTGAGCTATATACATGTGAAAATTTTTCCGAAGTAATTTAACTATCTGCAAATCTAATAGTCGCGTGTTTAATACCTATATACCTTGCCAGTTGCCAAGATGAAATTCATTAAAATTGGCCTTGATTTTGCACTACCAAACGTTCATCTTCGACACCATACACGACTGTTTTCGATATGTGGATCGTAGATGATGAATCAGTAGAATTATATACCTACCTGGAGTACTCATGCGTCCCGTCGTCGGTCTCATTTCATCTTATTCGTCAATCACTCATCATATGAGTCAAATGTTTTGAAAAAATTAGACAATTATATCGTTTCATTGATTTCGCACACAGTAGGCTCGCTACCTAAAATAATTTACTATTGAACGTGAGAATACGCATCTTCGACGTGATGACACGAAGAGAATTGTTTGTCCCGACAAATAATCGATCATCATGTGTCAAAGTAACCGCCCGGAATTCGTCATACGAGGTAAATTCGATCAAGTGTGAATTTGGAAATCTTCCAACACCACGAATCGTGTC
Organism: Pseudococcus longispinus; assembly: GCA_900064475.1. NCBI lineage: Eukaryota > Metazoa > Arthropoda > Insecta > Hemiptera > Pseudococcidae > Pseudococcus > Pseudococcus longispinus. The sequence continues at coordinate 20,269 of FIZU01043113.1, read as the reverse complement.
AATGTATGGGGATCCGTTATAATTGGATAACAATATACATATGAGTACTCTATAATCATTATCAATTGGCCAAGCACCGGTAACGATACATGTAAACTTGGTTAATTATACGCGATGTAACGTTATCAAATTTACAGACAGTATAACAAAAGTAAACGCGTCACCGCTATAATGGCTTTATGCGTTAAAACTTTCCCTCGCAAAATTCTTGGATGGATACCTATTAGCGAATTAGAAAATCCCAAGGAGGCGCAGTGCCGATTCTTCTGTAATATTTGTCCTTTCACTAGATTCCCTCACTTTAGGCCTTTTTGAAATGTGGCCTTGATTTTGTACTTGAAATACTGTCGTCGTTGGTGATAGAAGCGATACGAGCGGGTTGTTTTGGAAAGTAAACCACTGCGTAATTATGGGTAAGATGGTGAAGATATTGGATAAATGAAAACAACGTTGAGGTAGTAATTTTTTCATAATTTTTTGTGCCAAGGTTTCAATCTTTTTGTAAAAGATGTAAAATGAAATTGTAGGTATGTGTAACTGTGATTCTCAAAAAATCAATCGATTATTAGATGAAAAATCAAGAAGAAAGAAGAGGTTAATCAAGTTAAAAGATGTCCTAATTTATGGCACTTCAGAAGGAAGCCGACTACCTCTGCTCAAAATTAGCTAAACCAGCCCCCTAGTCAGCATTCTTCTGTAGGAGAGACTAGCTGTATGCTAGGAGGGGCTCAAGAATATTTGACAGTTGATATAATTATACAGGGTTCAAATTTTCACCCGGTAACAGTAGCATAGCCAGACAGTCATTCAAAGGGAAGGTTTGGCAAAACATGTAATTTTATGTAAAATTTAAAAAATACCTACTATTTTGTTAGAATTAGTAAATTCTCTCAGGCGAAAATTTTTGTGGAAAAAGACATTCAAAATAAGCTGAAGCAGAAATGCCATGATGTTTCTACTAAACAGTTTAAAAATTTGATACGTTGACGAAATTTTGCCAAGGGAGGGCTAAGCCGTCCTTTGTGCACCAGCCTGAGCCAACCAGTAACAAGTTGGAGAAAAAAATTCTAAACCAGTAAACCGTAAATTAGGAAATAGATAGGGTAGTTTGGGAAATGGTCAACTTCCCAAGTCACTATTTGTTTAAAAATTCAGCAAAATTTCAGAAAACTGGACAAATTTTTTTTTTGGAAATTTTGAATTTCAAATTTGACAAAACTGCAGCTGGAAATTTTGAATTCGGCAACATTCTCTTGCTCTTTGTTGCATTCATTGATTGCCATTGCATTAAATACATATAATTTTCCCCATTGTTTTAGTCATAGTGAACAACTTTCATAGTGAGTAGATGCCCCGCGCTCGAATTATAACACGAGATGTTCCAAAAATAGACATTTTTTTTTAGTAGCATGATTTTTCTAAAAAAAATATCCTTGCTGTGCTCATGTAATTCTTGATCGTAGGTATTTCGACATTTTCATGAAAATATCCCTGAATTTAGGAAGATTCGTTTAAAAAGTGTCATTGTTTGATTTCTCTCAGGTTATTTATTATTTTTTGATTTTTTTAAAATTCACTCTCAGGGAGTTGAATAGAAATAAATTTTGGTTCAGGTCCGAGTTTTGGTTACAGTTTTTGAATAATTTCGGTTCGGGTTCGGGTTCGGGTTCGGGTTATGGTTATGGTTTGGATTCGAGTTAAAGTTCACAGATTTTCAATTATTTTTTCAAGGTGACCAAAGATTTCAATTTTATTCAGACTGAAATTTTTTGAGTTGTTTTCTGAATTTTGATTTGAATTTTTGACTTTTTGACTTTTTGACATTTTGCTCCAGGTCGCAGTTCTTGAATCATTTTAGTTCGAGTTTGGTTTCAAGTTAAGGCGTTTGAATCATTTTGGTTCGGGTTATGGTTATGGTTTGGATTACATTTCAACTCTCTGTTTTCACTGTAATCACCTTCATAGCCCTTCATGTGATTCTACCTTTCAACCTTTCAGAAATTTTTGATGATATGAAAAAAATTATTCAACACCTACCTGTGAAAAAGTTTGAGACTTTGAGAATACGTATCATTTGGAATTTTTGAACTGCTGAAATGGTCTTTGGTTTGGGTTTGTTGAAAATTTTGATTAGAAAATCCTCGAGCAAAAAAACCTTGGGGAAAAACATAGCTTGCTCTGAAAAATGAAAATCAATGAAATTGCAACTACAACGTCTGCAACTGCAACAGAAAACCAGAAATTGAAAAGTTTAAAAACCGAACCTTAAAATCAAAATTAAAAATCACATGTGTAAGTAGAAGTACCTACCTAGTACCTACATACATGTTTTCAAATCTATTTTTTATGCTTATAATAAATTGAAACCCCTACATCATCTTTTCCAATTTAACAAAGTTAAGATAAAAATAATATGTTGGAATGTTTCTACAGTCCAGCTTTCTAGAGCATCACATTCAACTAGTCTATTACTCAATCTACTCCTCTCATTCAAAATTTGTGACTGAATTAAATACATCATTTACAAATTAACTTATTTCAGCATAAAATCTTTCAAGATCGCTTTTTAAATTTGTTTGTTTATATTTCTTACTGCCTATAACATGATAATTTATATTGCGAGTAAACGCGAAGGTTTTGAAATATTAGCCTATTTTTAATATCAGTTTTACTACCGTAGATAAATCACAGCTATACTATTCAAGTATAATATATAATAGGTAAGCAACATAAGTACACAATTTCAAGCATCAACTATTTTTACCATCATTGGACACGGGATATAATTGAGTATAGTTGTGTGAAGCAGATTGTTTGAAATGCATTCATCAAATAAGAGCTGCCTATTCAGATCTACAGTTGATTTTTCTTTCGTTCCAGAGTATTTCGTCTTAACTTTTTAAAAAAATCTGGGTTTTCCTGCAGACTGCACCGCTGTTCTCAAAAATCCGAGAAGTTCGAGGCTGTGAACCGGTTTTTGACTCATTCAAGGTCATCGTTTTTCACAGTTGCAATAAATCTTGTCTGTTTGGAGGATGGATTTACTATTGTTCCCAAAAATCCGAGCAGTTCAGGGCAGCAAACCGGTTTTCACTGATTCAAGGTCGTATTTTTTTCTCGATTGCAAAAAATCTTGTCTGTTTGGGGATGTGTTACTATTGTTTTTGAAAAAGTATGCAGTTCAGGGCTATAAACCGGTTATTAGTTTCTTCAAGGTCATAGTTTTTCAAAGTTACAAAGGATCCTATCTGTTTGGAGGATGGTTTTACTATTGTTCTCAAAAATCCAAGCAGTTCAGGGCTCTAAACGGGGTTTCAACTTGCTCAATGTCATGTTTCATGTTTTCTCAATGGTTTAAAGAATTTTGTCTTTATTGAGGGGTTCAAAAAAATTCCGAGCAGTTCAGGGCTACAAACTGGTCATTGGTTTTTGATTCGTTTAAAGGTAAAATTTTCTCACAGTCATGTATGTTTGGGGTTGTGATGGCGCCGATTTCAAAAGCTTGAGGTGTTTAAGGCTACCTACCACATGTGTTTTATTCTTATCGCTCACAGCAACGATTTTTCTATCAGAATTTAAAAAAATATGAATCATTCAAGTTTACATCATTCAAGAAAAATTTAAAACATACCTGCAGTCCTGTAGCAGTTGCATTTTGAGAAGTTGAAAACAATATGTATAATTTTCTAAGAAAGTAAACAATATCTCGAATCGAAATTCGAAGAAAATAGTCTGCAGTAAGAATGAGTACTTTTATCAGATGGAAAATAGTTTTATATGCTAAAAATAAATTTGAAAAAGGTTATTTTTGCACTAAAACAAAAGAAAAAACGTCGAACTGGGTGCAGGTGTCGACGCGACGTGATGTCTACGATTCAATTATCATGAAAAGGTACCAAGTCAAACGTCTAAACACCATTCAGCGTCGTTATCGATACGAGCAAGAAATTTTCACAATTATCGAAATAACAAAAGGCTATTCTTCTATTGGCTCAATACGCAGGAACATTTGCAGATATCGCACGCGAAAGGTTTCTCTGTGGCCTCGAGCGAACACCCATCCGTTTATGGAGTTTTTTTTGTACATATTAAACCGAAACATCTACACATACACTCGTATGTAGAAAACGTTCAATCATATTTGGTGTAATCACTCGGTAGCTTTTAATTACCGAGCAGCTGCTGAAACAAAGCGACGATTAAATTTCTTTTTCGCTTCATTGTCGTATTCATCATCGAGACAACTTAATGGTTCACTTTCGCTAAGACTAAAGGTATTAATAATCTATAGACGAGTCGGTATCGGAATTCGTCTCTATTGAAAACGAGGTCAGTACTCGACGTTACAAAATTTGGCATCCTGTACGATTTTCTCGCCTATTATAATTAAGAACACGTACGATGGTGTGAAAATCATCGCATATCGCCTGGGTACGCACAGCTGATAGCCTCAGAACGTCGAACAACCCAGCAGCCGAAAAAAATGATATAATTTTCTCATAGGTACCCGAACCCGATCCCTTTCATCTATTACTATTATCCGGTTCTTCTGGAGGGGAAATTGGCCTTTTCGGGGGGGACGCGCATTCGGTTTCGTCTCGCTGACTCGTATCCTCAGTTTGTTATCAGGTTCGAACGCGTTTATGTACAGTTCGCGTGCTGCTGTGTCACATATTCACGAGCTCGTGTGTATTTTTCGATTATACGTCGTACAATTATGATGTTCTGTGTCGGCTCTTGAAGATTTATCGTTGTTTGGTTGATTTTTTTTCATTTTTTTTGCACTTAACGTAATTTTTATTACAATTTTTGGTAATTACATTAGTGGAGTTTTTTTTTATTCAAATGGAAAGGTGACTTGTGTGAATATCTGTTCGCCGATGGAATATGAATTCTAAATATAAAGTGAGTTTTATCGTTACGTCGAATTATATTATCATTTTTTCCATAATTTTAATCGTTTTTTACCTCTTCGCGGGAGAATTTAAATTTACCTATTCGTACGATTGATCGATCGATCGCATGATCATTTTGATTAATATGTGAACATTCTTATCATTCCATCGAATGACGTAGTTCAGCTACTTGCTACTGTCGTAGCTCACGTGCACAGTACCTTGATAATCGATAAAATCGTCTTTTCCGCTTTTTCTCGTCATAATCACACAGTGAAAACTTCCGCAAGACATAAAATATCCACCTGGAAAAATTCACCATATCATACTCGTAAATTCACATCCGAAAGGAAAACCCACCAATAAATTAGCTAAAAAAATTTCATTCGATGTAAATTTTTAATAAAAAGTTACCAAAAAAAACTGAACCTTGGATAATTTCCAACAAAATTATAATTTAAACAAATACGAGAAAAAATACTATTCGTAGAATTTCACTGCACGTCGTTTAATCTTTCTAATTAATATTCTCCAGGTTCAATTTATATATCGACACTTGTACTCGTATGCCCAAAAATGTCTGAAAATTATAAGAAAGGAGGTCACCCGGCTTTATTTGGATGAAGAAGGGTGGAAGGAGCGAATCGCCCGGAGTTCTATTTGATTGCGATTCTTTAATCGTCCATGTCGTATCGTTTAAAAATTTTATAATTTTAGTCTCGAACTTGTGAAAAAAATTGTGACCTTGGGTCGAATGTACGAACTAAATTGGCGCTAAGGGTGATTTAAAGTAAAGGGAGGTACTAAACTGCTGGCAGGGAAATGTCTCGGTGAATGTAGGTGTCGACGTGAGAGGAGGATTTTTCAAATTGTGAAATATCGATCGTACGTGAATTTTAATTTTTGGATCAAGTTCAAAGCTATTTTTTCGCTCACAAAATGTGATATTTTCCCAAGACGAAAAAAGGGGCGTTTATTTGTAATTTCCTTAAATAAATCGAATGTATGGTTTCGGTGATGCGTGATTCTTTCACGTGCTTCGAAATTGCCTTAGGTCAGTTTATTTTTAACCTACGTTTTGTTCGAGCTTTTTTTCGGTTTTCATTATATTAGTTTCAACCATATTGCGTATAAAAATCGAATAGTAGAAGTGTAAATGAAATGATTTATAAAGATTTTGAGAACGTTGAATTGTATTAAGAAGAATTTTGGAATTTTTTGTCGATTTCGCCATAATCTTGGGTTTAAGAATTCGAGACCCCCATTTGCTTCAAATCGATTCCAAAAATCTATTATGGTTTCCTCCGTCATGCGTCAATTGTTATTTTGGTTTATGAATTCACCAGACACCAAAATCATAAAATCACTAGAAAAAAATTGATTTTGTGTCAGTTTCGTTTTTTTTTCAATATAATTTTACAAAAAAAAAACACAAAAACAGAAAACTAAAAAAACTTGAATTTATGTACTGATCCTGAAAATTTTTAAAAATGAAATCGAACCAGTGAGCATAAAAATTGAGTAGGTGAATGAAAATATACGAATCTGATAATTTTTGAAAAGGGGAATTGAAAAAAGACGATTGACAAACTGAAAATTTTGGATCTGAAATTTTTTAAAAACTAAAATTAAAACATGGGAATTCAAAAAATTGAAAACAAAAGATTAAAAACATCAAATTCAATCGAATTTCTAAGTTTTGAAAATTATGAAAATTTTACTCAGTAAAAATTCCTAAAAATGAAGTATTGAAAGTGAAAATAAGGTAGAAAAGAATTTATTGATAATTAAAAATTATACTTATCCATCAATTTTACCAAAAAAGAAACTGTATGGATCTGTTGATGGTTTTTTTTTCTTACGAAAAAATAAGAATTTGATCTGTATTCATTTACTAATAATCATCATATTCCACTACCTGAAAAAAATTAGCATAACTTAATAACTTATTCCATTCTCTGTGCTTTGATGCAGGTCATGGAAATGATTCTGCCTCAAATTATTGAACCTAATGCAGAACTTATCACAAAAATAATATTTTTTTTCATAAAAAATTTACCATTTCGTTGGAAATGGAAACATTTTTGATTTTTGAAAACAAGGTCAACCTTTTTGTGCCCAGGAGAGATCTGATGGATAAAAATTATAAAGTTTCATTTGCATCTTGTAGACTGAAGTGAAGTTCTTTCATTTTCCCGTGTGAGATTTGCCAAATTGAAAAAAAAATTGCATTTAACTATCCATACTTGAAACAGGTAAGAGATGTGCAAAAATTTCAGTTTCTTCCCCCTCCCATTTTTTTATTGTTACTATACCATTTTTTTTAAAGTTGAAATTTTGATTTTGTTATTCAGATATTTCAAGATCCCAAATAACCCAAAACTATTTTATAAAATAAAAAACAAAATGAAAAGATTATATGAGGATTTTATATTTGAACCGAAAATTTGCACAGGAAATCACTTATCAAGATAAACAAGTGTTTTTTGAAAAACTATGATTCCTGTGTAAAATAGAAGTAAGGGATGAAAAATTTTCATTTCCTTAGACTCTGAAAGATTCTCGTGAGCGTCGGACGTAAAATTTTCAGTCTTACCTTGATCTCAACCCAAAAATCAAAGATGAAAAATTCGAGATAATGACTTCTAAAGTACGATTTAAAAAAAATTGTTGTCACAGCTAAATTGTATCGGTAGTTATTTCTTATATTTCTGTTCAAAAAATGGAGTGAATGAAAATTTTTCCTCAAAAATATTCACTAAAATAATGTACGAAGTAAAATTTGACAAAACTTTACCCATTTCTTCGAGTACAATATTTCATAATTTTTTCAAAAAATTTTGTTGAAAGCCTGAAAAACTTTGAAAACAGATCCTTAGGAAATGTTTACTGTAAATCGAAAATCCTCTTACAATTTGTTTATTTTCTTTTTTATTTTATGATAATATGAAAATTTTTAATTTTGAATCATTTAAGGTCTTGAAATATCTGAATTACGAACTCAAAATTTCAATTTATTTGTTTTTAAATTGTCATAATAAAAAAATGGGGGGGGGGGAGAAATTTGATTTTTTGTAGCAAATTTCACCCGGAAAAATGGAAGGAGATGCAATTTAGATTTTATTCTATTTTTTGTGTTACATTCCAATTTTTGTTGGTGAAAATGACCTCGCACACTAATTTGACTTCAATTTATATGACGTTATGAAAATTTTATAAATTTCATCCATCAGATTTCTCCTGGGCATAAAAGGGTTAAATTTGAACGTTTCGTTAGTCCTTTGATAACTTTTTTACCATAATTGCAATTGTATTTTGTTAAATTCTTTTTGAAGAGCAATTTGGACTTGGTGACATTGAATTTGAATATTTATGAAGTGTTCATTCGATCCAGTTCTTTTCTCTTTTAGAAAATACACTTCTCCCTTTTTTCTTCCATTACCATCAATTTAAAATCAAATACTTACCAGATTGACCATTCAGATCATCTTGGGTATTTATTCCTTACCCATCACCCTCTTGCATATCCATTCACCAATGTTATCATTTCTCTTATCAATAAAAATACAAACACTCGTGTTGTACTTCGATTGACCATTCGATTTATCTTGGACATCTATTCCTATACCCTTTCCCTCCCCCAGCTCATTCACTTCTTCCTCATCTTGAAATAATCTATAAAAATCAATGAAGAATAATGAAAATTTCATCACAGATTAAGAAATCAGTTCCGAGTACGAGGGAACTTTATCGACGATAAAATACCGAAACCAAAATTATACGCTGAAAAATTCGTTACACTCGTGTTCGTGTTGGTAATTTTAGTTCCCAACTGATATCGAATAAACACTCATTTAATCGATGAACTTATAATCTTCGAATGATTGCCGCGTACATGTCTGCGCGAGAAATGATTCCGAGTACCCGAGAAAATTAAAAATGCTTAAAATAATAAAATATCTGCCAACGACGATAACACAGTGATATTGCACTTTTGTTCAAAAACAACCTCATGTGTTGAAATTTTTCCATCATTGGTACCTACTCTTAGAATGTTCGGTCGTGTGGTCGATGAAAAAAATTACTATTTAGAAATGTTTGTTATTATAGATCTCGCAATACGTTAAACCTTAAAACGTAGGTATGTATTTAATGGTCAATTGATTTTATTATTTGTTACTTATGTGGTTCTACATACTCGAACATACTCGTCGTATGCCTGATGTAAGTAGAGGATTGCAAAACGTCTTCGTCTGTTTTATTGAATTCCGTATTTAAACGAGCACGTTTAAATACAAACGTTTCTCCAAAGGTGTTATTTTCTATGCGTTATTTTTCCCCTATGAAGCTTTAATGATAACGTTCGAAGACGCTGATTAGACTAAATTAAACATGGCATGTAATTTCAACGCCATTGTAGTTTGTTTTGCAGCTTACATTGCTGAATTGTCAGGTACCTATCGTGAGAGACGATACGTTGCTTAGTGCGTAGTATTTTTGAAAATTTTTTTTCATAGGTACCTTGAAGCGTTCATTAATCAAATTGAAATTGAGAGAAAAAAATATTTATGTGCATACCTTTATAAATAGCTGAGGTTTAGTTATGATTCATCTTTTATTCGTCGGGTTAAATTTAAACATTATCGGTGTTTAAAAGAGTCGTCGAAAATTAAACTAAATTGGTCCAATTAATATTTATATACTTGTAAAAGTGATGCTCGCAAATCCATCGTATAATCCGCGAGTATGCTCCCTCGCGTGGGCTCGTAAATTTTCATCGTCTCGTATACATTCGTGTATGTACATGTAGGTACTTGGATATACGAAATTACGAATCCATGCGCGGAGAATTTTCCTCCTATGGTACTAAGCGAATTATAATATGCTCCGGTGTGTACGACGAATAACAGCGAAGACGATTGTACCGAGATTTATGTTAATCAACGTTATCCGTAAGTCGTTCGAGTAAATTAAACGTTCTACTGAAAAAACAAACAATGTTAATTGAAGTATAATGAGTCGGAAATGTGTCAAATTATTGGCGAATTTTACTTTTCGACCGGTTCGAACGAGATGCGGCGAAGACTGGAGGTTTCTTTTTTTTAGAAACCAAAATGCATCGGATGAGTTGCGAGAAAATTCGGAGGAAAGTGACGAAACGAAGTGAACTAGGGTTTGCAATTTTGCGATTCGTTATATTTGTCAAAATTGATCATTTTCGGATGGATTTATTTGTTACGAAAAATCGAGATGATTTTTTTTCTTCGGTGTACGTAATGGCTCAAAATAGTCAAGGAGGTGCAAAAATTGGTAATTAGAATCGCATCTGACTGTTTGGCTTGAACTGTGTTAATGACCTCTTGAATTTTTTTTAAATCCAGAATGTTTAACAAAATGGGAACTAGAAAAAATAGACCAGAAAAAAATTTGGGCAAAAAGTTTCTCCTGACTTTTATTGAATGTTCCTCGACTGAAAATCTATTTGCAAATTTCAATTATTGAGGAGAGAGGGTATTTGAACAAAAAAAAAAGGTTAGCTGACTGGTTGAAATTTTATAGTTTGACATACTTGTAGCTCTAAATATTTCAACAGAAAGTTAAATTTGAATTTTTTTGACTTAATTTGTCATTACCAATTTCCTTCTGTTTTCTAACCAAATTTGATTTATGACTGAATAGATTTGAAACTATCCGATTGAATGAGTAAAATCAGAAAAAAATTGATGCCCTCTGACTAAATTTTTCCATACGAATTTCTACACATTACTTTACATTTGAGTAGTGAACTAACGACTAATTTTTTATAGCAATAACAACAGAAATTAAGCACTTTGTTTCTAAACAGATTGTACCCAAATTATGTTATTAATCAAACATTATGAGCAAATTATTTCATCCTTGGATGTTGGAATTTTGAGATGATTCGTCAATCTGGGCTCAACTTTGACACTTTTCTTTATCCAGTATAGTAGAAAAACTGGCTGTTTCAGAATTATATAAAAGTTGTTGAAACATCAATACCAATTATTGTAAAAAATTGTGTCTATCAAACATTAAAAAACTTGTTAAAATTGTTCAAAAAACAATTCAAATAAAAATGATGGAAATTGAGTTGAAAATTGTTAAAGCGCAATAAGAAATCAGCTGACATTTTTTAAAACTGAATTTTTTCAATATTTAATAAATTTTTCAGTCATTTTCGTCAAGTTAACTCATACTCGTTGGTACCGATTTCATGTAATTTTTTAATGATTTTTGAAAAAAAAAATCTATGACGTCATACTCTTTTTGTTTGTATTGAATTTGCGAAATGGCAATGTAAAATGTTGGCATCTGGGTTATATCAGTGTTTCGAATCCAATTTTTGCCTCAATTTACCTTTCCAATCAAAAAATGAACCCAGAGAGGGGCAAACGTGAAAATTTTTAAATCATGAATTTCGAAACTTGAATATTCTAATTTTGAATTCGTATTCATTTTGACCTTATCCGCAAAATGACCCTTTAAGGAACTAATATTTTAATATCCAGTTGACATTTTTTGAAATTTTAGATCATGACTCATACTTTTTTTGGGAATTTATTTTGATGTTGAGGTCGAAATGAACTCGAAAAATCGTGAAAAATGCATGAGATATAATATAGAGTCGAAAATTTTATAAAAATTCTCTAGATGGTTGTAAAAATAGCGAACAAAATCGTTAAAAAATGTCTGAAATGTTGTAAAAGTTTTCAAAAATTTCACAAAATCAATTGAAAATGTTGCAAAAGTTGTCGGAAATGTCTGAAATGTTGTAAAAACTGTTAAAAAAATTCATAAAAATCTTGAAAAATGTTGCAAAAGTTATGAATATTTTTTGCTGCATTTAAAAAAGATTTTATGAATTTTTTGATAGTTTTTACAACATTTCAGACATTTTTAACAATTTTTACAACATTTTCAATGATTTTTATGAATTTTTCAACGTTTTTCACAATACTTCAGACATTTTCATGATTTTTTCGATAATTTTACAACAATTTTAATGATAGTAATGATACTTTTGACTGCCTTTACAACATTTTATGCAGTTTTTACAACTTTTTCTCTAATTTTAGCTGAATTCTAATTTTTAAAAATATTCATCTCAAAGTGAGAAAAAAAAGTTGATTGCTGCCAGCTATGAACCTGTGGAGTGGTCGTTGGTTCAAGGGGAGAAAACTTAGGTATCTATTCTAGTTTGTATAGGACTGTTTAATTTTTTCCGCCCTCCCCGCATTGACCAATTTTCATGGTCTAACGAATAAAATGAAAAGACTTTCTCAACATCACATCTAACCAAATATCTAAAAATCTAATTTTGAAATAATCTCAAATTTTCCAAGTCCAAAAAGTCATCTAGCCTGAGAAAATTTCAAACTCCAAAAAGTCAATATTGAATCCAGTTTGACGTAATGTCTGACCTTAGAAAACTTATGTTTTAAAAAAAATAATGCAATCTGACGTAATGTTTGATGTTTTTTATTGGTGTCGTTCTTTCGTGACAAGTTTTCGTGACGTTTTTTACGGATTAGGTCATCGTAAAAGCTTACCCTATGCTAAAATTCAAAATTGGCAGTGCTGGATTTCCAATCAGACAATATAGGCAATTGCCTACAGTGGCAGATTTTTAAGGTGGCAAAATTTGTAAAAAAAAAAAAAAAAAAATGAATTGAATCAGACACAAGACTGCATTACCAAAATTTTGAAATAAACGATAAAATGTCATTTTTTGGTTACCTTTTTCTGTAAGAATTTTCGCCCTCGCTTTGCTCGGGCTCAATACATTTCCTTATTTTGACAAAATAATGAAAATTTTCAAGAATTTCACATAAAACCACTTTTTTTCGTCAACCTCACCTTCTCCCACGACAGTAAAAACCGAAGATAAGGGCGGCAAAAATAAATTTGCGTACAGGCGGTAAATTTTGAATCCGGCACTGAAAATTGGAACCCTGAAATACCTACGTTTTCAGACCCATAAGATAATTTTTAAGGTTAAGGACCTCTCTTCTCTCAGTGGGCTAATTTTCTATCCAAAGGGTAGCCTGATGAAAAAATTTGATTCGCTACCCCGAAATACCCTAGGTCCAAAGATTCTCTGCTTCCATTTCATGAATTCAATTTTCGGCTGCCTAGAATTCATTGCTGAACAATTTTGCAGGGATTTCAAGTATTTCCCAAAATTTGATATTTTGATCGTAAACAAATTTCATGAAAATATTTGAGATTAGGTATGTTTCTATTTCCCTTCAAGACGACTTCAAATTCAAAAGGAAACCTTAATCAGATAAATATTGAATTTCGAAATTTACAAATATGTGTAATTCATTGAGATTTTACGTATTGAGCACCTTATTATGTGATGTGTCAACTTGATCATACTCACAATCGAACAATATCTCGAACTGGACTCGTAAACAAAACAAATATTCACCACCTGTAGTAACATTAGAATGAATAAGAATGTCGTTTACGCATAGACGTTTACTATTTGTGAAAGCGAATAACTATAAAAATGTTAAAATTTTCCATAAATATGCCGAATTGTGCGAATTTAATGCTACGTGAAAATAACCGAACTGGACGAAATTACATAAACGATCGGCCAACTGTAAATGAAATACTAAATAAATCGTCCGGCAGAATTTGATTTTATGAATGAATTTTCACCATGTACTCGTACTCGTACATTAAAGTAGCATATGCCATCTTAATTCTTGATATTTTCTCATCCGTTTTGTTACGATAAATACGTACGTAAGTACATTAACACGTTAAAGGATATTAAATAATGGGTCGTTTAGCGCAGCAGTGCTTCTTAAATACGTATCTAACTCGTTGGGTGTGGATCCTCTCTACTAAAATTTTCGTTTCGTGAATTCGTTTAAACAAAAGCTCGACAATGTTGTTTTTTTATACAGAATTGGAAACAAAATCGAGATCGTGTCAGTGGGTATGTGATGATATAAGCCACATGTACTCGTATATGTTTAACCCATTTAAGAAGGCAGCGAAAATTACGAAATTTTTACAAACAATTTTATCGTTTATTGTTTAAATAAAACTCCTTATTTGTTTCTGATACATGATACGTGTAGCTTTATAAATGTACTTATCAGATATTTTGGAATTTTAATCATTAACATATACGTAAGTGTGTATATTTTTGTCCTGCGTGCGTACGCGAGTGGTAATGAGCGAACTCGAGTCGAGAATGTTATGGACGCGGATCTCGGTTCTCGGTTTCATTTATTGTTATGTCTACCGTATTCAATTATCAGGTCGAACAAGTTCCTCATCTTTTTGTAATGGCCGGTAATTAGGTTAGTTTTTATACGGTAAAGCAGAAATCATTACTACTCGTACGTGCATGTTGCTGCTGCTGGCTTATGCTCGTGTAGATATTTACTCGAAACAACGGAAAACTCTACGTACTGCTGCCGACGACTCTAGATACGAATACATATTCTATATTATGTATGTATTCGCGAAGATCGTCATGAATCTTTCATCGTGTTCATAGAAGCGCAGAAAGTTAACGAAAGCGATTTTTTTTTCACTCTCTCACGTGAATACGCCATTAAATGGTGTGATAAGGGAAAGTGATTTTGAAGTTGGGCAACGAATGGGTAGTTCCGATTCATATGGGTAGAAGATGCGGTTTGATAATCTAAACAGACCGCTTATGTCGATTACATCGACCAGCACGAGTTTACCGTTCGACGAAGGAATTTTCGAGAAAATTGTCGAACCTGTTTGGTGACCATGTGCATGTGTTAGGGTTTTGTTACGATGATGCAACTTTACACCGAGTAATTTTCTTCATCAGTGTGCTGCTGCAGGTATTACTTTTTTTCCATGGAACATACTCGTAGTTGTAGATGCGAAGTAATTTTATTTCTGGTAGAATCTCGTTGGAAATTGGACCATTTGGTCGATTTGTTGAAATTTTAAAATGTTATTATAAGATTACCGAATCGATTACAAACGTCATGTTCGTTGATAACACGTCTATCGTCATTTCTATCAGGCATGACTTCATCAGGAATTATTCAGTTCACAGTACTACTTTTGAGACGTTTTATTCGCAGAAAAACTCGCCCAAGAGAAGAACTAAATTCGTAGGGAATTACGTCCATGCTCATAAACCAAAACGTTAGCACCAAATTTACAATGTGTATTGAATTATTTGAGATATCGACGATTAGGTGCATTGAAATCTGCACGAATTTCATGTAACTATAAGTTCATATTTTTCCACTGCAATTGATAAATCATCGAATTCGGGTTACGATCGTGATTCAAGAATGGTCTAATTTTATGGGCATCATTTCCTGTCCATGTTTTTCAAAAATGTGATGGAATATTGTACCTACATGTAGAACGTGGGTAAGAAGAAGAGACTGGGGGATGGGGAATCAAAATGGTCAACTGTCAATGTTAAAATCTGAATTTCATCAAGAAACGACTAGGAAAGTTTCAGAAATTTACTTTTAGACTTTTTTTTCAGACTTTTTTGGACTTGGAAAATTTTAGAAATTTGGGGAGCTATCCGACATTTTGTTAGGCAGATTTCTCGGACTAGAAAAGTTTCAGAAATTGACTTTTAGACTTTTTTCCAGACATTTTTGGACTTAAATTTTAAGACTTTTATTTGTTTTTTTGGACTTGATAAATTTTTGTGAGACAAACAATTTGGACTTATTGAACTTTGAAAATTAAATTTTAAATATTTTGTCAGACTTTTTTGAACTTGAAAAATTTTTCAGATTTTTACTGCCTTTTTGAAAGTAGAAAATTATAGAAATAATGGTGACTTTTGGACATTTTGTCAGACAAACACAAACTTTTTGAAATTTGAATTAGAAAAAAAGTGGGTAGGTTGATGCATATAAATGATTTGGAAATAAAACAAATAAAGGAGTACGGGTATGTTTCGTATCGTTTTACCTGATTGGGCTCTCCTGAACTTGAATCCATCGTTAGTTTACCTATTTCAAGTAGAGAAGTGGCACATCGTGAGATATGTGTCGCAGAAAATGATAAATTTTCGTAAAAACAGAGATAAAAAATCCCTGCCCTTTCCATACTACCCATGAAAAAAATATAGGATAAGTATGCTTTTGCTCATTGAATTTTTCAAGGCCATAAAATTGTGATATTTGAAATTTTTTTGAAATTTTCCAAGTCCAAAAAAATCAGACAAAATATCTTAAAATCATTGTAACGGATTTTCACAATTGAATTTCGTAATGGAATTTTTTTGAAAATTTTTCGAAATCCAATTCCAAGTACAAAAAGTTGGTAGAAATCTGAAAATTTTTCCAAATTCAAAAAAATCCGACAAAATGCCTAAAAGTCAGCCTTAGGTAAAAATCTATCTGACAAAATGTCTGATTTGAACTTTCCTGAAATTTTTCAAGTCCATTAAGTTGAAATTTTGAGGGGTAAAAATTCATTTGAGTTTTTATGTCTGACTTTATGTAATTGTGAGTTCAAAGAGTCGGAAACAATGTTATCATGTGTTGTGAAATGTCTATAAAAGTCAAATTTTGAAATAATCTGATTTTTTTTAACTTCAGAAGTCAATTGACGATTTTAAAAAAGGTTTCAAAATCGAAAAAGTCAGAATTTCTGAAATTTTGCAAGTACAAAAAATCATTTGAAATCTGAAAAATTTTTCAACTTCGGAAAATCTGAAACAGCTTGACAAAATATCTGAAAGTCGGCGTGATCTCTGAAATTTTCCAAGTCGAAAAAGTTTGCACGATAAATTGGGATTTCTAAAATTTTCCAGGTCCAAAAGGTCTAAAATGCTTGTCTGACAAAATATGTAGAAGTCAGAATTATCTCTGAAATTTTCCAAGTCTAAAAAGTCGTTAGAAATCTGAAAATTTTTCCAAGTTCAAAAAAGTTTGACAAAATGTCTATAGCGTATAGTGGCCGATTTGTGCTTAAATTGACAGAATTTTTCCATTTTCAGAAGAATAGCTCTTCTCCACTTCAAAGTAGAAAAAAAATTATGGAATAAAAAATGACGGATTTTTAACGTTCTACAACTATTGTCCGAAACTTTTTTTTGTGTCGTCAATTTAACAAATTTTTTCTCCCGGGTGTCCTCAAAAAAATCACAATACGACAAAAAGCTCGAAACAAAAGTTGTAGAGTATTAAAAATTGGTAATTTTTTGTTCTACTGCAGCGGTGAGAAGCTATTCTTCTCAGAAGATAGAAATTTATGCATTGCAAATGCGCGATTTTTTACAAAAATTGATAATTTTTTATGACGCTCACGATTGTGCCACCTCACTACTTTCAATCAAGAAACTAATGACGGATTCGCGAGTTCAGGAGGGTTGAATTTTGTGGAAATGATATCAAAGATGCCCATGTCCCTTTTTGTGCATAAATAGTGGTTTTTTGCACTCCTAAAGCCCTCTCCTATTCGTACCTAAAGAACATTTTTTGATGCGCCCTCTCCCCAAATTTTTTTTTCATACTAGAATAACAACGACATGTCAACTCGTGTTCAAAAAAAGAAGTATCTACTACCTTCCTAGTACCTATATACAAA
This sequence comes from Pseudococcus longispinus, assembly GCA_900064475.1. Taxonomy (NCBI): domain Eukaryota; kingdom Metazoa; phylum Arthropoda; class Insecta; order Hemiptera; family Pseudococcidae; genus Pseudococcus; species Pseudococcus longispinus. The sequence goes on along the minus strand of FIZU01043113.1, from coordinate 2,780 downwards.
TACCATTGCTAACAGTTCACACTAATTATGTATTAGAACACGAAAATCATTACGAGTTTTACAAAATCTCCAAACTTGTTAATGCAGGTGCTTGACCAGCGTACTTATGAATTTTTAAATTCAAAATTCAGTTTTATTTCAACAATTGAGACAGATTGGTCTCTCATACCCGCACGTGTGCCATGTTTCTGTTACAATAATGAATGAATGTAATTGAATACTCGGTCGCTGGATTCTTAAAAACTCCTATGAACATTTTTTACGCCAAGTTAGAAATGAGCAATTTCCTCGATATGGTTTCTTCTTCAAATTACACTAAATCGGATTGAAAAATTGGTAACGAAAAGCACTGATGTGTGCAGTTCTACTTGTATTTTTACCCATGCAATTTGATCGTGAATCTAAAAAACCTCATTCAATTTCAGTGTAATCCTGTGAAGTAATTTATTTCGATAAAGTTTTGCTAGCTTAAATTAACACGTAGAAATCAGATAAAATTTAATCGTAATTTTATGTAAAATTATTTCACAGAGTTCAAGGGAAGGAAGGGATGAGGGGTCAAGAATCATTAAGAAATATGGTTCTAAAATGTAAGTCTCCTGCTGGTGAATGAGATATATGCATTTGTAGGGTACTGTTTTTGAAAAAAATGCCCTCCTCCCACACCTTATAACTTTTGATCATTTTGATTGGTCAATTATTGGGATTCACACAATTTCGTACGAGTTCTTCCAAAAATAATTTTTTAGGTACCTTATGAACAATTGAACACATTTTCAATTTATTTTTTCCGATTTTTTTTTACCTCGTTTTGTGTAATTTGTCAAAATTTTTATTTATGATTTTGGTTCAATGTTTTTAAGCTTAATTTTTTAAGGGAGAAAATAATAATATGGACAACTGTCCCTATTCTGTTATTTAATGAAATTCAGCAAAAAAGGGGAGTTATACGTTCTGTTGACTTATTCTAAACTTGATCGTTTCAAACGTGTATTACAAATTGATGCCAAAAATTCCAAAATACACTCGATCGTTGGATCGGTGTACTTATTGGGTCAAAAGAGGAAGTTTCACTAAGTGCACTGTTCTAGTTCATGCATACCCATAATTCTTCCGCAAACGATCAATCATTTGACAATCGCGTACTCAGCCGAACCTTGAAATTTAACGTCATTGTCGTGCTCGTATCGATGACGATCGATGATTAAACTCGACAAAATAATATATTGAACGTATTCTGTATATAAGACAAATGTTCGGTATGTACGTAAATACTTTCCTATACGAATACCTTACCTAGTACCTACCTACGTATGTTCAAGTGTAATCCGTGACTTGTCGATATTCATGCTCATTACGAGTACGCTGATTTACCTATTTTAAATTAAAATAAATAGTCAGATAAATATTAACGTCAGTTTCGAAAAATTCACTCAAACGTAAGTACTAAGTAGGTACCTACTTCAGAATATTCCAGGAGTCGTAATATAAAAGATAAAAAATTTCGAAGAAAATCATCTTATCTCACTGAATGGATAAAGGTTTGGTGACAAGTCTCCGGATAAGACATCGAATTTATCTATCGTTTAGATATTTTTAGGGAGGGGAAGAGGAGGGGAGTCAACAATTTTCTGTTGAATGCATGCAGTAGTCTAGCGGTCATTTTTGAAACATTTTCATACTATACAATTTTTTCCCAGAAGAATTGCAAAAAATTGAGAAATTCGACTTCTTTTATTTATTTTTTTTACAAAATATTTTAAAGTTGTGATAGAAGTATTTTTCATATTTTATATTGATGACAGAAATTAGCAAAAAATGGTGAAATTTTTTGGAAAATGGAAAATTTTCGAAAACTACATTTTTTGTTTCCTGTCCCGTTTCCAGAAAATTTCAATCGCGAATAATTCGCGAACCGGTTCATAGAAATGAAAATTGTATGACATTTTTTGTGCGTTCTTTCAAGTACTACTGAATAGGTTATTTACCTATTTCAAATATATGCTTTATTTCAGGTGCTGGAGGCTTTTGAAAACTTCAATCGCAAATAACTTGAGAACCGCTTTGCGGGTTTTTCTCAAAATTTATAGCCTTCTATTCCTAGTAATACTGAACCTCTCACAAAATTTTTAACTCATTCTATCCGTTATTACGAAAGTTGTCATGTCGACAAAACTTTGATGGAATCGTCTCAGAGTCAAATTTAATAGCTGATCATTCTCGAAAATCAGATAAAAGTTGTGAAAAAGTATCTACCTAATAGTGATTATTGAAAAAAATTTCTGTAGTCGCCATGAAATTCCAACTACCTCAATAATTTGTTCAACTTTTTCAAAATTTTCATCGTAATGTTTCTATCAACTAAAAAAAAAATCATCGAATAAATAAAATTTTGCAAAATCCTCTGGTCAAATTTACGATTAGATATTGAATAAAATAATCAAAAAGAGTCTCGTAAGTTGCATTAGTCCAGGAAAGATAGCAATTTTTTCAACATTTATTCTGACAAATTCGCGACAGCTATTTTTTTTTCTAAATGGGTAGTACTCACTACCCTCTTCAAGATTGCATTATGGCGTTTTGCTGTAAGGCGCGTATTTCGCGAGTTAGGGGTTAAAAACTACCCCCTCATAGCGTTTTTTTGCGTTTATTTGCATTTTTTTGAAAAAAATATGAGAACATAAAATATTCCTTATAAAATTTCCTATTAAAAAAGTTCTCATCATTTTTTTCGCAACTCCCACCCTAACAAAAATATCGCACCTTTTAGGGTGACTGAT
>FIZU01043112.1:0-18511 GCA_900064475.1 Pseudococcus longispinus | reverse complement strand
TCATTTTCGAAAAAATCGTGGTTTTTTGAGTTTTAGACCCCCAAAACACCCCTAAACAAAAGCTCTCACGCGGGTTTCTAGGTGCAATTTGAGTTTCTGCGTCGACCTGAATAGTTGTTTTTTCGATTTGAGGCCGTTTTCCATTCCCCCGGAATGATTTTAAGTTGGCAAATCGGTGTTTTTCAGGTTCGCGAAATCGATGCAGACTTTTCGATATTTTGTCAGACATGATATTTGACTTCTTTGGACTTGATTTTGTCAGGCAGTCTTTCAGAAATCAAATTGACTTTTAGATATTTTTTCAGAAATTAGACTTTTTGAACTTGGAAAATTTTAGAAATCACGCCAACTTTCCAACATTTTGTCAGACAAATTTTTTGGACTTAATAAAATTCAGAAATCACGTCGATTTTAGCATAAGATATGCATATGCCTTTGCGATGGCCAAACATTTCAGACATTTTGTCAAACTTTTTTAGACTTGGAAAAGTGTTCAGATTTCCATTGACTTGTTGGACTTGAAAAATTTTAAAGTTAATGCTGACTTTCAGAAATTTTGTCAGACAAACAATTTAGACTTCTTGACCTTGAAAAAGTTTAGAGATCACGATAACTTTTAAACATTTTGTCAGGCTATTTTAGATTTTCCAGATTTAGAGATAGAGAAATTTTCAGATTTCAACATGATTTTTTAGACTTGGAAAATTTCAGAAATTCTGACTTTTGATTTTGAAAAAAATTCATCAACTGGTCAGCCCCTATTAAAAAAGTCACAAAATTTCCATACGAAATTTCGTCTTTAGACTTGGAAAAATTTAGACTGTTGAAACTTTGAAATTTTAGAAATATTACCAACTTTCTGACATTTTGTCGAACTTTTTTGAACTTGGAAAAATTTTCAGATTCCCATTAAATTTTTGGACTTGAAAATTTTCAAGAAAAGTTCAAATCTGAATATTGTCAGACAGCTTTTTACCTAACATTGACTTTCAGACATTTTGTCAGACTTTTTTGAACTTGAAAAAATTTTAAAATTTTCATTCACTTTTTGTGCTTAGAAAATTTTTGTAAACCAGATTTCTTGGACTTGGAAAATTTTGCTTACTTTCTGGTATTTTGTTAAGAAAATTTTTTCAGATTTCAAACGATGTTTTGGACTTGAAAAATTTCAAAATTTCTGACTTTTTCGGTTTTGAAAATTTTTATCGAGTGTCGATTGATTTTTGAATTTGAAAAACTTTAGATTGTTTCAAAATTTGACTTTTACTCATTTCACGAGACGTGATAACATTGTAGTGGACTCTTTAAACTTACAATTTGGTAAAGTCAGACATTATAATGTCAGATTGAGATGTGCATTTCAGTTTGACATGGCAGAGAGAGCAAAAGCATGTTTTATACTTTGTAAAAATATTATGGCAAAAATTATTTTTGGTCAAAATCATCGTTTTTTTGTCATTTTTCATTTTCTAGTCCAAACTGTCATTTTTTGTTAAAATTGTCATTTTTGGTCAAAACCTCCGTTTTTCATCAATTGTTTTTTTTGTCAAAATTGTCATTTCAAGGTAAAAATTGTCATTTTTGGTCAAAATCATCATTTTTTGTGAATATTGTAATTTTTTTGGTTCAAGCTGTTATTTTTACTCAATATTGTAATTTTTGAGTCAAAATTTTCATTTTAAAGTAAAAATTGTCATTTTTGGTTAAAATAGTTGATTTTTGTAAATTGTATTTTTTTGTACAACTTGTGAATATTTTAGTAAAAATTATCATTTCAACGTAAAAGTCGTTTTTTTGGTATTTTAGGCTTTTTTAAAAATGTCATCAAGAAAAATATTACCTAGCGTTGGATATTCAAAATTTTTATAAGTTTCATAAAGCCTGACAAAATGTCTAAAAGTCACGGGAAATGTCAGCGTTACGGACGGACAGACGGACGGACATGTCGTGGATTTTAGACTTTCTGAACTAGGGAAAATATCAGAAATTTTAACTTTCATGACTTGAAAATTTTTTTTTAAGGTGAGCAGCTGATTTTTCGAACTTGAAAAAAATTTAGGACTTATTGAGATTTCGAACCAATTTTTGGACTTTGGGAGTTTCAGAGAGACCACTCTGATTTTTAGGCAATTTATCATACAGAAGTTTACCTGCCTTTTAAACATTTGGTCAGAGTTTAGACTTCTTAGACTTGAAACATTCAAGAGATTTTGACTTTTAGGACTTGTGGAAATTTGGATCATTTTAAAATTTGATTTTTAGACATTTTACTTAGTAAGTATCTAACATTATAACATTTTGTTAGACCTTACATAAAATGTAGAAGCATGTCCTATGTGATATACCTTCATAGGTAGGTAGTATGGAAACAGAATTAACCAGTAGAGTCCAGGGGGGCAAATCCCTCCTGATGAGGCCCGATGGGATGATTTTTTTGAAAAATGCGTATAGGTAAGTTTTCAAAAAGCAAGGTAAATTGATTTTTTGGTCTTTGAAAATTTCTAAGATTCTCTTGAGCCAGATAACTTTTTGTCAAATTGTCAAATAGAAATCGAAATGTATTCCACGAATAATTTTGCCTACCCCGATTTCTCAGCAAGGGAGGAAGAAAGAGGAGAGAGCTTAAAAGGTGTGAAATACTCCAAAACTGCAAATACTTATTCCATAAACATAAATGTTATTGAATTCAAACAAATTTTTAGGCATCCTCTCAAAATAATTCCTAAAAATCCTCAAAAGTTTATAACTTGTGGAAAAAATCATTTGAAAAAAATTTAAATCAGTGTCGCAGCTGTACCCCCTTCTCCTCTTTATACGAATCGGTTGATAATCTAAACCCATATAAAACCTCGTATGACCATCTAGGTTCCCAAGGTACATGTACTTTAGCACAAATCTAATTTGCATCTTGTAACATAAAAATAAATGTATATTTCGGAGTCGGGCTCGGACTCGGAGACAGGGGTACGCGAGAGTGAAAAAAAGCTGTATACGTTCGAGCTGCAGAACGCGCTTTGTATCCTGGTAACCTTTACCAAGCACATAAATTTACTTTAGACGAATGAGGACGCAAACTTCTTTCTACTTTATATATAGAGATACACGGCGACCAACGGCGTACCTTATGCAAAAGTATACGGTAAATTATTCGATGGGGTCGAAATTGAGGCTAACTGTCCCGTGTCGTTTCTGTGTAGCAAAAGACAACTCCCATAGGATTACATTTGCTAGTCCATTCAAATGACCGTCAGAGGCTGTAAGCGCAGAATAGTGGAAGAAGTTTAAGACACGGGTCGATACCCAGATGTGACCATACCCACGCCACCAGTGCCACTTTGCCTTACACTTTTAGGTACTTTTACTACTTATCCCTATTAACCCTTAATGTCGTGTCTACAACTTCCCCATTTGAATAATCTCTTCTTCCAATTTCGTTTTACTTCGTTAGTCGTCCAGAATTTTAAATCGTTGTAGCGTTTCTCCGCGTCGTACGTACGTACGTATAACTGTACACTTGTACGGTGTACTCGCACAGCCAACGTCTCGATATTTTGTCCTGCTGTATTGCTCGGGGTCCACTATATATATCTACTCGGTGTCCGTGTCCTCTGTCCGTATTTCTGTCTTCGTTTCTTTCTTTCTCTCGCTCTGTCTATCTTTTAAGTGCCCAGATTTCTTCTCTTTTATACGTTTACGTATTCCGATTATGCATAAGCGAATTAAACGCATCAAACGTTTCTTTGATTTCGATTCCGTGATTCTAATCTCCACTTGTGCATCTGAAATGTATAAATATTTGCTGTGTACGAGAGTATGTCCTACGTATGGGCTGATTTTCTTATTCATTATGCGTTTACGATTCTTTCTGGCCCTTCTCATTTGACTTGTCGATTTTTTTTAAAGTCTAGTAAGTACTTATCTACACAATGTTTGAAATATTTCCTGTAGGCAAGGTCGGTTTTGGGGCGGGAACGTAATTTGAGAAAAGAATTACTCCTTGGGACTAAAAAAAGGATATTCTAGCTAATTCGGAAAACTTATGATAGCGCTGACTTCTTTTCTTGGAAAATTTGGGAAATTTTCCATAAATTTTTGAAACTTATGCTTTTAAAACCATAAAAATTATTGAGTAATTACAAAAAAAATTTTAATTTGAACCAATGGTTTTTGAAAATACCGTCAAACAAATAAAAACCTGAAATTGTTCTATTTTTCATTCAATTTTCATTTTTTAATAGTAGATTTATGTGAAATTCATTGTTTTCTGTATGATTTTTTGAAACTGTTTTTGGGAAACACTGAAAAAAATGTACGTACCCAAGCTCATTGGCAGCATCATTCCCTCCATTTGGAAAATTTTCAAGTTCTGCATGATTTAATTCTAAATAGTTCTGGGGAAGAGGGGAAGAAAATGAAGAAAAATTAAAAGAAGTTGACTGGTTTCTTTTTCTACCAACTTTTTAAAAATATTTACCATTTTTTCAGATGAATTTTCCGTTTTTGGAAACAGGATCTCGGGTTAAGGAAATTGAAGCCAAACTTTTATTTTTCAAGGGTTGATGTATTTTTTAAATTTTATTGTTGAGTTTCGCCCTTCTGTAATCAGAAGAGATGTGGTGGATGAAATTAAAAATTTTTTAAGTAAATCAGATTTCAAGATTAACCAATGTTTTTTGAAAAATGATGATTCTTGTGCTGAAATAAAAGCAAGGGTGGAAATTTTTCGTTCCACTAAATTCTGAAAGTTCCTTGAATCCTTGATAACGAGGGACAAAAAATTTCTCCCTTATCTTGATTTAAATACAAGAATCAAAGATGAAAATTTCGAGAAAATGATTGCCAAGGTGTCAGATTTTTTCAAAAATTGCTGTTGAACCAAATTGTTCAGATATTTTACATATTTCTGTTCGGAAAATGGAGGGAATGAAAATTTTTAGACAAAAACATTCAATAAATAATGTAGGAAGTGAAATTTTAACAAAGTTTCTCCCATTTCTTTGCACCATTTTTCCAAAAATTGTTGTTTGAAGTCTGAAAAACTTAAAAGCAGATTTCCTGTGCAAATTTTCACTGTAAATTTAAACTGCTCTTATATTAACTTCATTTTAATTTTGGGTCGTTTGAGGTCCTAAAATATCTGAATTACAAGCTCAAAATTTCAACTTCTTTTTTTATTGAATTTCGATAGTAAAAAATTTTAGGGGATGAAATTGAAATTTTTTCACTAAATTTTTTTTCGAGGGTGAGTAGTTCAGTGTAATTTCTTTCAATTAGTATTTAGCAAATCTCACTCAGGAAAATGAAAATAGATAATTTGATTTGATCCTATTTTCTGTATAAAATTTAAATTTTCGCAGATGAAAATGATCTGGTGCACTAACTGGGCTTTGGTCAACATGACGCAATGAAAATTTTTAAATTTCATCCGTCAGATCTCTTCTGGGCATAAAAAAGATTGAGAGAATATACCTGAAAATGCAGCTAAATTCAAAATTATTTGTATTTGTGAAATATTTGAAAGTTTTGGAAAATTTCAGACATTTTAAGATGATTGAATAGAATGGTGATGAATTTTGTAGGATTGATTTTTCCCAACCCCTCTCTCCTCCTGTCAACTTCAGAAATCGCAGTTGGAAAATTTTTGATGAAAAATTCTGAATCTCTATTCTCACACGTTTCGGTTTCTATCTGATGTGGAAAAAGGACTTGAAAAAAGAATTATAGATAAAACGTTGAAAAAATGGCCGAAAAATGAGAAACTTTAATTTTTTTATTTTTATGCAATTTTTAGTTGCAAAATTAGCCTATATGAAATTCTTTCATTTTTGTTTTGTTTTTTTTGGAGGGGAATAAATGGAAAATTATGAAGAGAAGTTGACTAGTTTTGCTTCTTTACCAAATTTTTACATTTTCAAACATTTTTTCAGGTATTTTTTTGTTTTTGGAAACATGATCTTAGGTTAGGGAAACATGATTCCACTTCCATATTTTCTGTTTTTTGAGAATTGATGTGTTTTTTAAAATTATCACTGAGTTTTACTTTCAGAAAAATACTCGTGCCATTTTTATTAATCGTGCATTAATCTCGACTCGTGAAGTCGCGATATTTTTAAATGAAAATTTAGCAATGACGGTAACTACCTACGTTCCATAGCTCAAAATTTTTGTAAATTAGTTTCGTAAAATTCCTGATTCTTCTCGTTTTTCTTCTCAAATTGAAAATTCGTTGCAAATTCAATAATTTTGATTTGTTTTCCAAAGACGAACTTGTCACTTACTACGAACTTTTTCTGTAAATTTTTTTCAAATTTGAACCGAATAGAGCCATCGGAATTAGAAATTACAAACATTCGTTCATTTTTTTATATCGTAATATTTTCATTTTTTCAATCTCGTGCTGCTTGAATATTTTTAGGCTTTTGTTTTCTACTATTTTCAATTTTCATCGTTTAAAAAAATTTATTACACGTGTTCGCCATTTCATAAATTTTTTCGGCGTGAAAAAAAATCATCATTTTAAAATGTAATATCGTAACAAAAAATTGATATTTTTTTACCCCTACGAAAAAAAATAAAGTTCGAGTTTTATCGTCGAACGAAATCATCGCTTATGGTACATTTGGTTTTTAGTATAGATTCATCTAGATGTCTACGACAGTTTTGTCGCGCACAAGTTTCGAGAGGGCGAAAAAAACACCAAAATATAATGTTTTTAACGAGCTGATAAATACTACGATGACGTCTTTGAAATGTTAATTCGTAGATTTAAATTCAAATCACACGGCCGTGTAACCCCTTGAACCGCGTATTTTTTCCGGTTACGAGACAGAAAAAGAGAGCGAAAAAAAAAACAAAAACAAACCTACCAAAAAAAAGAGAAAGAATTAAACATTTTAACAGACGTCACGATGCTTAGAAAATTCTCAAAAAAAAAGAGAAAAATTCCATAGCGAAAATTTTTTGGCGCCGGAGAAACCGCTATGGCGGGTACAATTATACGCCATGTATAAGTGGAGGAGGAGGAGGAGCAAAGGCAGCCACACCGGCAGCATCATATGCTAAACTAATTTTCATTACGCGAGGAATAATTTTTAATTAAGTTTTTTCTCATCGTTTAAAATAGCTGAAAAGTAATTAAACGGAAAGCGGAAACGTTTTATAAAAAGCCTCTAAAGACAAAGGACTGGTAAAATACGCGAAAGGGTTGTTGGCTGAGGGTCTTGGGGTACCTCATATATCTGGTAGTGGGTTGCGGGTGACCTACTGCTGGTTTTGGTGTTGGTGTCAGAAACTCCACGTTATAAGCTAGTTGTTACTATAAAGGGTTAACTTTCTTTCTCGCTGCGTCTCTGTCGCCTCGATACCTCTTTCTCTTTCGCTCTCCTGTTCTGTTTTCTCTTTGCGCGTTTCCATTTCGCTATTTTCTCCGGCGTGGCGTGGCGTTGCCGTCCGCGTCATGTTTTAACCGTATATACGGTTTTCTAATCGATAAGAACTTGGTATTGTTTTACCAACGACGAGTACGACGACGATGAGGAGAAAATTTGACGGAAATTTTGTCGGGTGAATTTTTCAGAGGAGTTTTTTTACCAGGAAATATGTTTGGTTAATGGGGAAAAGCGTGGGAACGGATTATTTATAAAGAAGAAAAGGGGTTCATCATTTTTTTAGCTTGTTTTTTATTTGTGTTTACTGTTTAACAAACGATTTTCAGTGTATGCTTGTTGAGATTTGTTTTTGAGAACTTGAAAAAAAGTTTTTCGGGTCTAGTAAAATGGCACGGGTTAGTAAATAGTTTTAGTTCAACCCTTTTGTGCCCAGGAGAAATCTGATGGATGAAATTAAAATTTTTTCATTGCATCATTTAGACTGAAGTTGGTTTGTGCACGAGTTCATTTTCACCAGTGAAAATTAAAGTTTTACACAGGAAATGGGATCGAACCAAAATTACCTATATTCATTTTCCTGTGTGAGATTTGCTATAAATTTAAAGAAATTTCACTTTACTACCCACCCTTAAAACAAAGAGAGATGAAGTGCAAAAATTTCAATTTCTTCCCCCACTAATATTTTCATGATTGCTATTTTTTTTTAAAGAAATTGGAATTTTAAGGTTATAATTCAGATATTTCAGGCCTCCAAATGACCCAAAATTAAATTTTTTATATGAAAAACAAAATGAAGAGATTGTAAGAGGATTTTCGATTTGAATTGAAAAGCACAGGAAATCACCTTTCAAAATTAACCAGTGTCCTTTTTGAAAAATTTCAATTCCTGTGCTAAAATAAAAGTAAGGGTAGACATTTTTTACCCTACTACACTCTGAACGTTTATTGCAAGCGATGGGCAAAAAATATTCATCCGTGCCTTGATCTCAATATTATAGAAAAGCTGAGGAAATTTCGAATGAATGATTGCTAAGGGATACGATTTTTTCAAAATTTGATGTAGGGCCAAATTGTGCAGATATTTCATGCATTCCTGTACCAAGAATGCAGTGAATGAAAATTTTTCCTCAAAAATTTCAATCTTATATTTTCTATTTCTTTTGTATTGTCGTTTTTTTGAACAATATATGAAAAATTATTGAGGCTGAGAAACTACGATACCTGTTCAAGAAATTTGAAAGTTTTCAAATGAAATGGCGATCGACAATTTCACAATGGCACCCTAAGCATGAATCTAAATAATGAAGAAAGAATCAGGTCAATTCATATTAGAATTTTAAAGTTTTTGAAATGATCCCCCAACCCCTCAAAAATCCCCCATCAACGCTCGCAACACATCACATCTGCTGTCCCATGGTAACTTTTTTGGACTCCGTGAAACCTGCTGAAATCGCTTGCAACGTATTTTCGTTCATGTACTTAATTCAACTATCTACGCTAGTCTACAGTCTACACTGATTCGATTCGAAAATTGCATTATGGAAGCCTGCTATCTCGATTTACAATCAGACACACCCGAAAAGATCTACTGTATGGTTCGATACATCATTAACCCTTTTTTTTTTGCTTAAATCCGTACAACATTTTGTATGACCCCAAAATTGAGATTTTTCCAAACCTCCGACCTATCGAGTAATACCCTTCCGGGTTGAACTTTTTTCTAAACCCTTCGATTATGTAAGTGAAAATAAAACGAGAGAGAAAGAGTGAAAAAAAAAGGATAATCGGAACACGCCTTCCTTTTTAAATAGCGGATTGAACATCTTACCGGTATTATTCGCGGTACAGCTTCATTCTACCATCCCTCTCTCCTCGCTATCCGGCTTGGTGGGCTTTCAATTCATTATTCGTATTATTATACCGAAACAGTAAGTACATATCAATCATTGATTGGAAAGTTGAGCAGTTTGACGATGATATTTGGGATTTTTTTTGAAAGGGGTGGATTGGAGGAGGGGTAGTAGACAAAGGAATGATTGTTTTGATGTTACGTACTTTTTTTTGTTAGCATTTGAGGTATCAATTTTTGTTGTATAGTGATTTGAATGGATTTTGGATATTTTTTTATAGAAAGTCAGACTTCTACAGTTAGGAATTTTTTCCACTCGAGTGGGTCTAAGGGTCTTGAAATTAAGCCAAAAAATTGGTTCAATTTTTTTCATAGATCGTTTGGATTCCCAAGTACTTTCCTTTGTACGTTTTTCCGCAATTTGAAATCTCCACTACCAATTTAACCATAAAAAAAAGAAAGAATCTGAAGATTTTCATACCAAAATAAAACATTTTCCTTCAACTCGGTTCAAAGAATAAAAATCCTATCGTCGTGTCGAGCATCAGGAGTCGAAAAAAATGGAAGGCGAAAAAAAGGGAAACAAGCGGACGACAAAATCTGAAAAAGATAATTTGCAATCTAGCATTTTGAATGGAACGCCAAACGAATGCAATTTAAAAATTTTATCCGGTATAAAATTAAGAAAGAAGCGAAAAAAATCAAAGAAGAAGAAAAAGAAAAATAACAATCGTCGAAACAGTTTACGGTAATTGTTCACGTTTGTTCGTAATTTTTTCTCAGCTCGTAGCGCGCAGTTTCCCTTAACGTCTTTAAATTTATCAGCGTTGAAAGAAGATTCGTTGTTGGCGTTGCTCTGTACGCTGCGGATTTTCGCACAAGCACACCCGTGGAATAAGCAGTATAGCGAATGAACGCGATAAATAATTTATCTGGTTATTACAAGAAAGCAAAAAATTTCCGCTCGAATTCTTGCCACGCCGCCTCGCCTCCTACGTCGCTTTAGATACGTTTTGCCAACTGTTTTTATGGCATTTTTTGGCGACACCGAGTTGGCCCAACGACGTCGCCGCATTAACTACACGATATCGGGATACGCGGCTCCCTATTTAAAAAACAGAAAAAAAAACTTATTCGGAATAGAAATGACTTTTTAACCTGTACTTTTAATACATTATCTCGCGACCGCCGCGTCGCGTCTCGCCGACACCCTTAAACTCTTCGTCTGAAAAAACCCATCCGATATAGGGATTTCCTTTTGCGTCTCTCTCTTACGAACCGAGCGGTGTACGTGATGAAAAAACCTTTGTAATTTCATTATGCTCGCTGAAATAAGAATTTTTTCTAAAGCCTTTTCTACTGGAAACGAAATATGTGCGATTTATGCGGTCTTTCAACCCTTTATATTTAACACCCATAGCGCGCGAATAGATTAATGAACACAGAGCGGAGCGAAAGGATAAAAAACAACTAAAGCCTACCGAGTGAAAATAATACCGAATAAACAAAAGACCACACGCCGAATTACGCCGAATATTTGTTTTAAAACAATATTTTGCCAACTAATAAATAGCGTACGCGTCGCTGTCGCCGCTAATTTCAATGCCACACATGTTGTCGGCGTTAACAAGACGAGCTTTTTCACTATTTTACTCTTTGATTAGTCAAATTACGACAAACGACACACAAGATTTTTAGATGAGCTTTGAATAGGCCTAGTGAATTTTCTCTTTTAATTTTTTTCTTTTTGTGTACTATACCTAATCGTTTTTATGGCGTGATATGTGCTTGGATTTTTTCAGCATCTATCACAAGGGCTCTTTTTTCTTTCCCCTGAAAATCTTGTTTCTCAATATTTCAGAGGATTCCTGAAACCTGTTGTGATGAAGGAAGGGAGAAAGGCCCCAAGCAAATTCAAAATTTGAAATTTTGGCAAACAGCTGGTTACATGCCTTAGTTGAGGAAATGAAATTAAGAACATACTTAGGTACGATAAACGTAACTTCATTTAAGAAAAATTATGAAATTTCAGCTTTTAATGCTCCAAGTTCCAAATAACATTCCATAATTTTTCCAAAGTGTCCTCACAAATTATGGCTCCCTATAGAGCGATTTCAAAATTTCAGAGTCACTTTCAAGGTCATTTTTGTGATTCAAAAAATCTAAGAACATTTTAAAGTATTCCCCCTAAGTATTTGAGCTTCCACCTGAAGTTTCAAAAAAATCAGTTGAAAACTCGCAGAAATATAAATTTTAATGTGAACCACAAAAAATAGTTTTTCATTGGTGCACTCCCCTTGAATCGGTATGATACCATGTCGATCACTAATGGTCGATGATGATCAAGCAGTACTAGGTTACTCTGGGTACTGTATGGGTATGATACCATGTCGATCAGTAATGGATGATGATGATTGAGCAGTACTAGGTCACTCTGAGTACTGTACAGGTACGATACTGTGTCGATCAACCATGGTCGATGATGATCGAGCAGTACTAGGTCACTCCGAGTACTGTACTAGTATGATACTATGTCGATCAGTAATGGACGATGATGATCAAGCAGTACTCATAGTGACCTAGTACTGCTCAATCATCATCATTCATTACTGATCGACATGGTATCATACCCATACAGTACTCAGAGTGATCAAGCAGTACTAGGTCACTCTGAGTACTGTATGGCTATGATACTATATTGATCAACCATGGTCGATGATGGTTGAGCAGTACTAGGTCACTCTGAGTACTGTATTGGTATGATACCATGTCGATCAACCGTGGTCGATGATGATGGAGCGGTATTTAGTTACTTTCAAAAGTTTCCGTGTTGATAGGTATGGATATGACGATGACTGATGGTGATCGAGCATTATTGGATTACTCTTAAGTACTGTATGGATATGATACTATCGGTTCATTCTGGTTAAGTTTACAGTTCTACTCCCTGCACGTTTCCAATTTTGTTAATGTCTAAATTCAATAAGTATTTTTTGAATTTCATGTATTCATTTCCTACAAAAGACAAAATATGCAATTTATAATTTTTGACGTTCAACTGGTTGCCTACTCGTCATAAATTGGTCTGTTACAATCATTGGAACATACCACAGGATGAAATATTTGGCCAACTGGTCACGAGGCACGTTATGGCAGAATATATTGCATACTTTTGTACCAGATTATAACAAAGTGAAGGTGTAGTTGATTCAGTTAGCATTTTGGGGATGAAAAATGGTAATGGTAGGCAGCAGGTAAATGTTGAAAGGTCCTGATATACCGACTTTGGAATGATGTCGGTGTGAATATCTCCACATTCAAAACATGAGAATGCACGTTATACGTATTCACGACTTCATATACGTATACTGCGAGAACAAACCTACGTATACGAGTACGTAAGACGGAATATACACTTTATCACGGTCTTATTTAAACACGGTATGTTTGTCTTCATTACGAATGACATTTTGTACGGTTTTTATTTGCAGATAAACGCGGAAGCATGTTTAGCATTTTAAGCAGCGTTTAAAGCTAACAGAATCTCGTTAGGGGTTTATCTGCTTACCGTGAATTTGCTTCTGTGTGACCCCGGACTTACCAAACGCAGTACATGGTTTAATAAGGAACGCACACAGAGATACACCATGCACTGCACAACGACCTGCGAATAAATTGATTTTCACCACCCTCGGCCCTCGTGTCGTGTCCTGTATTATACATTTATATACGAATCATGTACTGTTTGTGTGTACCCGTTCGTATATATTAGATAAAGAAAAAATCTCTTTAATTTGCTAAAATTTTACGCGCCCATAATATACATTGGAAAATCCTATAGAGTATTGGTCATGCAGGGTGGTCTATAGTATACGTAGTATATGCAAAGATGGCAGCTATTTTAGGGTAGGATGTTCGCCGGAATACGATACGAAAAGGGGTATGTTGTAGTTCAGATGGTGGCCTTAGCGTGCGCAGGGGGTAATTTGTTAACAACTCCTCGTTATTAAAAATATACCCTTATAGTACAATAGGGTCGGTGCGGCGTTTTTCTTCTTTTTTTTTTATAAACGCGTTCACCCGTTTGTTGTCAAGTATCGAGTGATAATTGCGTCGAAAAATGGATGCGTACTTATGTATAATTAAAATAGTTTGGTAGATTTGGGTGTAGATTTGAAATAAGCGAGGTTTAATTTGTTTTTTGTCTTTTTTTTGGAGACGAACGAAGAAAAAAATTAATTTTACGAGTTAATCGTACAGCTAAATGTGTTTTTTATTCGAGAAAACGAGTTTCGAAAGTGGAAAAATTACCGTGTTAATTTAAATGAAAAAACTTTACCGATGGTGGAATACTATCCGAGGGAATTATTTCGCCAGAGTTATTATTGTTGTACTTGGATTCCGAAAAAAATGAAATGAGATGATAAAAGTGTCCCCTTGATTGGCCAACTCAATTGCAAAAGAGTGTTCTTGATTATTAAATGTTCGAGGATTAAGATTGTTTCGTCAAGTTGATACTTGGATTTTTTTAAATAGGTCTGAGAGTTTTACTGAATAAAGGAGTGGCCAAGAATTTTTCTGTCTCAACGTTCTCCTCCGGTTTGCTGATGAAAATTGATATGTTTGCTCTTTCAAAATCTTGTGGTTACTTTTTTGGATGTGCTGATTTGCTGCGCTGTGAAGATGAATCTAAAACTCGAAAATTGACCTCGTCCATTCGGTCCATTCTCTCTTTCTTGAAAAAAAAATGTACTTAACACTGATAAAAAATTTTTTGTAATTTTTTCAAAAATTTTTGTTCGGTTTCGAGTCTAGTTTCGTTCCGAAAGCTTTTTTATTCTGTTCTTGTTTGTTTTTCGTTCCCATTCAGTCCTTTAATTAAAAGATTCCGTTTTTGTTCCCAAATTTTTTTTGCCTCGTATTGCTGATATATCAACCAAAAATTATACGGATGAAAAAAATATCAATAAAGTGGTTGTACCATTAAGTTAACAGGTTTTTACAAAATTTTGGTCATTTCGGTTTCATATCTTTCAAATAAATTTTTTTAGGGGGGTGGGGTTAGTTTAAAACACTTATCTAAATTTTTTTTCAAAAAACTATTATTTGATTCGATTTTGTAAGGTTTTCGTTTTCGTCCTGTTCTTGAACCGTTCTTTCTGTAGAATCTTAACTCTGAAGGTATGGACAATGAATTCAATTCGAAAAGGATATAAAATAATCAAGTTCATTCCCTGAATCCCTGTAGTTTCCTAAAAAAAGATGATAATGAGAATATCAAACCAAAATAACAAAATCCAACAATCTAAGTCCAGCTTGATCTTGATGGGCTTGAATTCAAGCACCGTGCTCTACGATTTTTCAATTCATTTTGTGATTTTTTTTAGTGAATAGTTAGTATTTTGTGTTTTTTTTTAACCCCCTTATTTTTGATTTGTTTGCAGGTATTTACGTAGAAATGATTTTCGATTGTTCAAATGGTGCAGATTTCCCACGAATTTTTCTACAAACGGTAAGTTTTTATGGATAGCAATTTTATTAATTTGTAAGCGGAATTTAAATTTATGCCCCTCCCCTTTTCTTCTATTTTTCCAACAATAGGGCATTTCCAGTTTTGAGGAAAAATCTCATAGTATACCCAAAATGCCTTGTATTTGGTGGGGTGTGACGTCATCATTCAGTACTAATCATTGGCTGTCTATAACTTTTGTTGATAATTAGTATTTTAAAGTAATCATTCATGACAAGAAAAAGTTACGTCACCGATGTTTTTTACGTAAATTATCGGTAATTACGCAAATTTCTTCCAAAAATCGATTACTTTTGGGTTTTGTCAGCGTTTTGATAATTTTAACAACATTTTCGTCGATTTTCATAATTTTTTGATGTTTTTCTTTCCACATTTTGAATGATTTTTTTTTAAATTTGAAGATTTTTTACAATGCTACCATTTTTGTGATTTGTTCGCCATTTTTCATGATAATTTCAAGCAATTTTAACACGTTCTAACAATTTTTACTTTTCACCGATTTTTATGAAATTTTCTACCATTTCAGCAACACTTTCTACAATTTTCATGATTTTTTGACTGATATAAACATGTTTTAAATGATTATAAAAATTTCTACGATTTTTATAATGTTTGAACCACTATTACAATCTGGAAATTTCTGAGTCCAAAAACTCATCCAAGGTAACACAACTTTGAGACGTCAAAACGTAAGGTAAAATTATTTTTGATCACTGCCATTATACATAACCATGTCAAAAATCATGAAAATTGGCGTTTGATTGGTTCCTTTTTTGATACAAAATGGCTACTGAAGTTACTTTTGTTTTGAAAAAATTCAGATACGATGCCTCAAAGTGATATTTTTGAATAAAAATGATTAGGGAAACTGATTTTTAGAAGGTAGGTGAATTAAAAAAAAAAAGGTATTCTCAGCAGATGAATTGTTGGCCCCTTTTATTTATTTTTGCTTCGCCTAAAGTGAGAAAAGTTCTCCAATTAATTTCGAAGATCAAAAATACTATGTCACCGTAAGACTTTTCGAATATAAAACTGGTGAAAAAAATCGCTCAAACGAGAAAAAAGATAGACGCTGCGGAGCTCGGCAGCGGCGTCGAAGGGATCACCGGAAAACCTTAACACGCGATTTAATTAAGTTTGGGAAAACGGTTGTAAGTTAATACAAAAGCGAAGAGGTCGTTGGGAAATTCGTAGCCGCCTGTTAATGATAACAGTTTTAATCCTAGCGGATAATGGAACACTAAATTGCAAATTCTGGCTTCCAACATTGCATAGGCTTTAGTTTGCGAATGGGTTTTCTGTTATATACGCCTGTACCTAGTTATATACGTATAGTAAAAGGCTATTCGGCGTCCTTTCCATTCCGCGTATACTATATCCTATATCCATAGTACAACCAACAACCGAACCGAAGCCATAGAGTGAGAACGCGAGTGCAATACGCCCTTCGAAATATATAATTCGAACAAATGACGCCTTCGAAAAGCAAATTAGATTCGTTCCCCGGGCCCAACTGGGCTCCATTTCTAATTCAATAACTATCACACGTTTTACTCTATATGTATGGTAACATGTGTCTTTGGGAAGTGTCTATGTGTTGGTATCGCCGATGCCGGTTGCTACTAACGACACACCCTCTCTCTTTTTAAAGTGAAGATATTGATCTAGACTGTGACGGGGACGTAAGGGAGATGTTGCGTTGAAAAAAAACACACTCTCCCAGACGTTGGTATAGTTTTTTTTCTCTCTTTTTCGATTCTTTTCTGACCCAAGTCTTGGTGGGTAATAACGGATGATAGCTATTACAATCATCTATGACCAGTCAAACTCACGATACCTAATCAACTCGAGTGGACTATAAAATACAAAACTGCAACAAAGTTGTTTATACGTGTATTGTGACGCTGTTTTTTTTTCTCCTTTTTTGTTGCTCTTGATGCAGTGTCCCTCTTGCGTCGTCGGTTACATCGTGTTTTAGATACGAGAATTTCTCTCGTTTCTAATTTATGGGGTTTCTTTTGATCGTTTATTTTTTTCTTACCCTGGTTACGTTGAATGCCCTTATAAAAAGTTGGGTTATTTTTATCGGTCGTGGTATCGTCCCGATAATCGTAAATTTCGGTGCTTCGATGATTGATTGGTTTTAATTTAAGGGTGTTTATGATGCGGCCATAAGGTGGTCGTTTTTAATTTATATGACAAATGCGTACGTACGTAGAGCTATTTAAACCCTTTTATTGCTCGAGCTTAGGTATGTTTGTATGTGCGTTGGTTCTTGACAAAATTTGATTTTCACGATCTGTTAAACATGCAACACTTGTACAAGTTGGCGCGCACGATCTTGAGGCGAAATGACGTTAACAAAGTATAAGTTGGGAGATTAACGATATATACGCGCCGTGTAATATATAAAGCTCGGCTGGCGTGTACGTACCCCCAGCTTTCTCGCTGCAGAAACTGTATGGGGTAAAATTCCCTACAGTCTTTCACCTCGTGGTAGTTAATGTTGTCCATTTCGGCCTCTTGCGGTTTTCAATTCATCGTACATACGAAACTAAAACCCAAACGCCAAATGGACTGGTTTCTCGGTGCCAGGGCATGTTCGAAGCCTAACTCGCCAAAGAGGTTATTTACACGAACGCGAAAAAGTTGAAGAACATTTTTTCCTACAATGAGGCGATTAATAGGAAGGAAGCTTGGACGTGGTAAGATTAAGTCGACGTATTTATTTTGCCGGCTGAAATGTGAAAGGGTTCTGTGTTCTGTGAAGTGATAGTGCAGGTGTGTAGGGTATTAATCATTTTGAAATTTCGTACGATTTGCGAATAACGGGTGATTTATTTGAGTTGGATTTTTAGAAGATTGAGGTAGAGTGGAGGAGATGAGGGAAGGTTGCGAATATCATATTCCTTATTTCAAGGTATCTGGAATGTTGGGGCAGGTAGATGTGCAGAATTCAGTTCTGAGTGAGAAGTTTAACGTATGTGTGAGAGAAGCTTGGGGTGAGGAGGTCAAACAAATGTCGATATTTTGAAAACTTGGAAAAAGTGGACTCTTCTCTTTGGAAATCTTCGTTGAAAAATTGAAAATCATCTTACAGCTAGCAAATTAGGATTTCTGAAAAATTTACAATTGATGCTGTAATTTTTCTACGAATATTCTGTAAGATAGATCTTTTAGATCACATTTGATCGATTATTTTATCTCTTGGACTCAAAATCAGAAGTGTGTTTCATTTTTTCCCTTGATTTTCAAGAGTTGATTTGTTTTCTAGCCCCTTCCCTTGCATACGTGTTTGTAATTGTGAAATATATTCATAGAATACTAGTGGTTTTCCTCCTCAGGGCTGCTTCGGGACCCTAACCCAAATTTGACAAGTTTTCGACCTCCATGTTTGATGACACATTTACACCTGACGGAATGGTTTCATTCCTTCCTATGAGAAGAAAATTGAAATTTGAAGAGTCTCTAAAATTTTCCAAGTTCAAAAAGTCAGATTGATCCAATAGAATTTTCGTCTGAAAAATATCTAAAAGTCACAGTGATTTTTATTCTTCTCCTAAGCCAAAAAAATCGTTTGAGCACTCAGAAATTTTGCAAGTCCAGTCAGTGGCGTCAGAAGCAGTGCTCGTGCACCCACGGTTTTTAAGGGTTCCTTGAATGGATTATGGGGTCCAAGGGGTCTGAACCATCATTGACGAAAGAAAAGTTGGAAAAAATGATGGAATTTCAGCGTTTGAATGC
>FIZU01043101.1:0-21493 GCA_900064475.1 Pseudococcus longispinus | reverse complement strand
ACAAGGGAAATTGGTAAAAAAATGTTGAGCAAAATCGGAGGACCCAAGGTCAAAATGCGACCGAATTGACATGGAATGACCCGATTACAAATAAATCATAAAATTGCTTTCAACCTTTCATGTGCTCGGAAACTCCATTCGAGATTGTACCATGTGTTCTCAAAGCAAACAAAAAAATCCGATTTTAATTCAAATTTGTTTTTTTAAATAGATTATTTACATGTCGAAGAACCTAAAAAATCCACTGTCATAGTATTCAACACCGTTGAAGATATGAATGCGACGTACACTTGGTTAAAATCTAAATGCATGCGACCTATTATAAAAGTAGGATATAGTCTTGGCAGTGCTGATGGTAGGTTTGAAATGGAATCAATATTTGCATTATTCGAGCTGGCAACTGGCATCCTCAATTATACCTTCTGATTACAGATTTGGTTGCGGATTGGAAAAGATCTTCTGAGAGAAACGAATACCCCATTATGTGCTGTACCGATAATACTCTTCATGATTTATACATTTACGAGGCGAATTCCTTGATACATTACAATTTACCGCCCGAAGAAAGAGGATATTTTACAGAGAGATTCAGCGTGTTATTGGATAGATTGGCAGGACCGCCGGAATTTGTATGCAGAATTCTCGTATATTGCCTCGGTTTGCGAATCTTTTACCATTTTATTTCCTAATTTGTGAATTTTTTTTCATATTTTCGACAGTACACGCCTGGTAAAATGCCTCTAAATTTCTCTAAAGTGGATGCGTTGATTTATATTGGTCCCAACGATTACATTCAGTTCCCTACGGTCATCAAATTGATGAAAAGGTTACGAGTGAATATTTCGAAAGAGATGCAAACTACAGCTGACGTAAATATTTCATTGTTATGTCCCTATGCCTTCATTATATATCACTAATATTGAAAAATAACCCTAATTGTAGAAATTGCGTCACGCCAGAGAGTTGCAAAAAGATAATAACAGATTCTGCGAAAATTACAAGAAGTTTGGACGTTGTCCGGATGAAAAATTATGCAAAAATAGGCATTATTTTTCGAAAAAACACGATCAGCCGGCCAGTGATATCCCTAAGTATGATATTTTCGAAAATACCCCAATTCGCGAATGAAAAGTAGATAATAATGAGTTTTCGATTCGCAGGAAAGGTTTTGTGAAGATGCAGATTCTACAGGTGTATAGCGCTTCGCATTACTCGGTCAGGTTATTGCAGCATCGTTATGGGACGAAGAACGAATGGAAAAAAATTGAATCTAATATTCATCCGGGAGTATTGAATGCGAAAATAAACGCGTATTTTTCTGATCCTTATAAAAGGTGAGGGATCTAGTACTGATTTTGCATACCAGCGTGAAATCTATCGGCATTGAAACGTGGTTTTTCAGATCTATGCACATTTGCAAAAATATTGGCGAAGTGGCTGCCATCGAAACGACCACGAATATGTTCAAACGAGTTGAAGTACTCGAATTGAAAATGGATGACAAATACGAAGAGTTGAGAACGGTCAAAGTAAAATTCATGGATGATGGTAGAATCGACGATGTTCGAGTAAGGATAACCAGTAAACTGCGATGAATTATTTGTCGCCTCGACTAATCCTAAATAATTTTTTAGCCATCAGTATTAGTAAAGTTATCAGATGAATTCGCGTCTATTCCGGCGACTGCGGTCGATGTATTTTTATGCAACGTTTTGCCCGTAGACAAAGATATAGAATGGGGTGATATAATCAGCAATAAAGTTCGGGAAAGAATTCAAACTCTGCAGGATAGCGAAGATGTACTTTTCATCGGCGAGGTATTCGAAATCATTTCGTGATGGGATTTATCTCAATTGAGATTAATTTTCGATTCGTTTATGACCCGATTTTCGATAATTTTTCAGATTCAATTAGTATCCGGTCGAGACGTATGGATTAATCCATTACAATGTCATAAAATGTACGACGGAGGTAAAGAAGTAATAGTGATAATATCGTCGATGTGCAGAGATCTGCTAAATAAGAAGGTAGCCGACGACAATCCGGAACATTTGCCGAAGCTTTTATCAATGTATGAATCAGCCGGATTTGCTAGGCCTTCGGAAATTGAAATAAATCCGGTTCCGGAATCTAATAGAAATCAAGAAATCGACGCTACACCTAGCCAATTGAACAAATCGGTCGAAAATATTACTCAAGAATCGACAGCCGAAGTACTTGATGATTCTGGTTTGTCCGGTTCCACTATCGTACCTTCGAATCCAGAACAGGCATTGGAAGTTTACGAAAAACCAAGCGAACCCTACGAATCGGAGGAAGAATGGGTGCTTGAAGATGAACCGCAAACCCCGGCGGCACCGGTTCATAATGTCGAGAAAACTTTCAAGCCTGAAGAACCTCATCCCGAAGAAGACTTCTACGATTACGAAACCGATAGCATGGTAGGCAACGACCAACGATGATTTTCAAAGGTTGGTAACTGAAGGAGAATTTTATTAATCGTGGAATTATTTCACAGTCGACGAAAGGATTAGATGAAGAATTTGATGTCTATTTCGGACCCGACGTTCTCGATAGTTTCCTTGAAGACTTACATCCTGGATTCAAATTGGTATGTTCGAATGATCGATTCGCCTAAAATTTTGAAAGGCTATTAATCGTTTGTTTTATTTCGCAGATGAAGCAATCGTTAGGGATGAGCCGTTCATCGACCAGTAATATTGTCCCTAAAATAAATAATAAGTTTGCCATCGAATCTTCGACTAGTCACGTCGCTCCGTCAATAAATCATGGGTCTGAATTCCCACAAATAAATCCGTCCATAGGAGAATCTGAAGATACGACGCAATATATTTTCAAACCACATGTCGAATGGTATCAAGATACAGATTTCGTTTACATGCATGTTTCTTTGAATGTTGACGATCACGTCATTCGATTCGACTCTAATAGAATATACTTTAGGTTGGTATGATTTCAAATGTGTTTTGAGGTGATTTTTTCAACTCCAGGTTTGTAAATTTGTTTTCTGTCATTGCAGGGCTACTTATAATGATAGAATTTACGAATTTGATGAATTATTATATACGACCATAGATGAATCCACTGCTAAAAGTTATAAAAGCAGCGTAATGATTGTCGTAAAAATGGAAAAAGTGATTAAAAGTAAGCGAATTCGAAGATGATTGAAAAGATTAATAGTATATTCGATTCTAAAATGAATATTTTTATAGGAAATAAATGGCCAAGAATTTTCAAAAATAAAAGTACGTCAGGGTGGATTAAAAGAAGCGTCGAGCATTTAGACGAAGATTCAGAGATGCCGGATGATTCTTGGGATCAGCGACTTAATCACGAACTAGCTCGTGAGTATACGAATCGTTCAATGTTTGGATACGATTGAATTATTTTATAAACTATTGAATTTTATTTTGCAGTGAAAGAACCAGAGATACCTCGTGATTTTACATACATTAGTAACTATAATAACACCAATGTTACTATATATCCTGAAGGATACGAAGAACTGGAGCGGGACTCTGATGAAGATTCCGATGGCGTTGGGAATGATGATTAAAATTTGTGTTGAATTTTTGTTTTTAATTTGATAGCAGTTAATTTTATCAAATTTTTTGTTATGTGTTTGAATATTGCTTAATTTTTTTACGGTACAGCTTTTTTTGCTTAATTTTAAACGGCGCAGAATTTTTTCTTAATATATTAGTCATATTTTCTAAAATATTTTATTAAATTGAATATTATTAAGAATTTTGCAAGTGTTGGAAAACTACGAAGTGTGTGTAATTCACGACTATGACTAATTAGGTTTAAAAAAGTATGCACTGAAAGCTAAATAAACTGCAAAACTGGAAGAAATATGTACATTTTTCCATTTGAATGAAAACTAAGTCGATAATTTAATTTTATGGTAATTACACGAACACTTTTTCACAGCCAATGAACCGAAATCTGATTAACCAACAGAGAAGAATCAGATAACTTGTAGGTAATTATTCTAATCCAAGGATTAATCGCTCAACAAGATCTGCGTTAATATCAATTTGTTGAAATTCTTTGCATGATGTCTCACATTACTTCTTTTTCAATAGGATTTCCATTAGCTTTAAGAGCTACTTTACGGGGAACTTTCCTAGTTTTATTTAAATCGTATCGTTTCAATGCTACATTCCTATTGGTTTTCAACTGAAAAAAGTAAATACAAAGAAACAATTGATCAGATTTATATTCATCTAATTTATTTATTTTTACACTTACTTTAGACTTCTCGTTTTCAATTTTGATGCCCAGTGGATCTCGTTTTTTCACAATATTGACCACGTGATCCCTGTTGTATTGCACTAGTAAAGATCTGAATGTTTGAGCTAAACGAAAGAATTCAATCAAATAAGTACATTATTTCGATTGCGATCGAGACGGTACAAAAATATTTCCAACTTTTATCTGCGAGTTCAGTTTTGATAGTGTCGATTTTCAGCATCCTTTCTTCTAAATGGTCGATTAGTTTTTGTCGAAAGTCTTCTTCGTTCGAATATTCTTCCCTCACCGGAAAATCCTCCAGTCTAGGGTCAAAATGAAAGATTTCTCAATATTTATGACTAGAGTTTCTCACATCAGCCTTTCCAGAATAGAAAATTGGTCAACTTACTCGTAAGTAGTTCTGAAATGGAACGAATCACATTTCAGTGAGCAAGAATTTTCATTTATATGATCTGATACGTCGAATGATTTCTTCAACATATGGTGATCATCTGTTCTTCTACCAGGATGCAATGTAGGTTCGTAATCTACCTTGAAACGTGTCGATTTGGTTGTTATTTCTTGCGATACTTCGGCAAATTGTAGCACCAACTACATCAGAACAATTGATTAACAATTTATTAATTTAATACCGAAAACGACCGTTTTCTGTGAAATACTTGTAAACTTACGGCGTTTTCTTCAGCATCCGAAATGCTAGGATTAACACAAAGTACCATTCTAATATCTCCATCACCTTCGAAGAAATTTTTAAACAACATGGTGATTTTTTGCTCTCTGTAAGGGATCATACGATTCGTACCATTGAGCTGGTTTTCTCGAAGCGTCTCTAAACATTTGCGAAGAGCCATTAACGATTGATTAATTTTACCAGCTTCACATAATCGTTGCCCAATGTTCTTGGTACGACTGGATCGTTCACTGCCGGCCAAATCTACCAGAGATAATTGACTGACTCGGAGTTTATTAACATCTTGCGAGACTGCCTCTCCGTTTACATCCAATGTGGTCTGAAATTATGGAATAAAACATAAATTTCTTAATATTTTTTACGAAGAAAGAATTCATTTGAGAGATGAAGCTAAACTATCCATAGGTTTAGTATACCTGCACTAATCGTATTGTAAAAATGGAATGACTTCTGCTGGAATCTGCGTTCAATGCAGTGTGGGCCATTCTTTTACGTCTTTGACCTTTGCGAAAAATATCATAAGCATCTTCGGCGCTTTTAACTTCGGTTTCAGTGATCCCGTGAATGTACATGTTTCCTGAGCTGTCTTCCCGAACTAGTTTTGGTTGCGGTCTAATGAAACAGATTGGAAATCGAAATAGGTTTGATTTTTTTAAAAAGTCATCTCAACTCTAAAGATAATTGACCAACCAAATCAAAGTGGAATACTAAAGTACCTCGAATAGATGTTGACGTCAGATAGATGATCCAATAAATCGTATACGTAATTATTATATACTTCAATGTAGGTGATGAATACAGAATATGCGTTATCTTCTTCGGATTTTATGATTTTTGTACTATCTTTACTTCGAGCTGATAATAAATCTTCCTGCGATTCTCTCCTAGGCATGAAAATTAAATCAGTCGCAATAATGTATTAGGTAGGTACCCTAGAATTTTTACGAATTACGAAAACATAGGTAATCTATATTATGCTTGGCTGTAAAGGAAATCAGTACAAGCTATATATGTATTACATACTTTTTAAGCTTATTTATATTTTTCTTATCCCACTCATCCCTTTCAAGTTCAGCTTCTTCTTCGCCTTGTACTTCAAATCCATTCGCTTTATCCGGTTTGAATACGAATCTTTTAGCTTGAAAATCGTGTATAGAACTGAATAATACATCGAAGCATCTCTGCATTACCCCAGCTCTTTGCCTACTTCCAGTCATCGTGTAAGTTTTTCCACTGCCGGTCACGCCGTAAGTAAACAATAGACCATTTCTCCCTTTGACCAACTGGTTGACAAGTGGTAGCGCTACTTCATCGAAGACTTCTTTCTGCGTGCTCATCTCGGAGAAGATTCGTTTGAATGTGTATTCTTTGCGAAAGTTTTCCGGTACGGTTAATTGGACGACGCTATCGGAGATGACTTTCAGACACCGTTCTTGTGACGACGCGTTGATAGGTTTTATACGACAGTATACTAGAAGAGGTTCAAATGCGGTGGATTTATGCTGCCAGGACGATGATGTTCTATCCGGATAGTACATTTTTCTTGTAAAAATCGATAGTTTTGCTCAGCAACGATGAGAAGAAAAGCTTGAAGAATGTATCTGCAGAAATTACTTTTCGGTAGAGCTAATATCAAATATGGCACAATTCAATAGAGAAACGATACAAAAACTGAGAAAACTTACGTCTTATGCGATAGGTACGCACGTACCCAATGCTTGTTCATGGGCATTATATCAGGATAATTTAATTCAATGGAATAGCTTCGTTTGAATATCCATAAAAACCCCATAATGTTCATAATAGTAAAGTCGATACTTTATTAATGTTACTTGCTCAATGCCAGGTTTCTAATTAAACATAAAACAGGTGCAGAAGAAGTGGATACGGATGAATAGATGATGAGATGAAATGAAAGAAATGAAATTAGAGTAATGATGAAATGAGATAAGAATTGAAAAAGATGTTTGAACAGGTTTCGGCCATGTGGACGAACAAGTTTTTAGAAGGTTTTGATCAATGTCAACACTGATTAATGGTTTCCCCCTTCGTTCTCCGTCCATTACGTGTTTTCATGAAGCTCTAAATCGCATCCCTATTTTTTTCGTCATATTGTTCATTTTTCATTTTCGTAATGATTCTGGTGTCGACGAGGAGGTGGATTTGGACGCTAAAAAGTCGAAAAAGTTGACCTGAAAGCTTGGAAATTTTTTTTCAAGCTTAGATAAATTGTTTTGAATTGCAATTGCATCCATATATGAAAAATGGTTTTTCAAAAATAACTCGAAAACTATCGATCGTATCAAAAATGTGATGGTTATTTTAAGAAAGCAAATTTTCTCCTCTACAATTTTAGTTATTATAAATTGTCCTGGGTAACGCTTCCTTTTTGCAAAAAAAGAAAAAATGTAAAAATTCGCTAATTCTCGAAAATGGTTTTCCAAAAATAATTTGAAAACTATTGATTGTATCGAAAATGTTATGGCACTCAAATATAAGGAAATTTTCTTTTCTACAATTTTGGTTATTACAAATTTTTCTGGGTAACGCTTCGTTCACATGAAAAATGGGAAAAATGTGAAAATTCGCCAATTAGCAAAAACGGTTTTCCATAAATAACTCGAAAACTATTGATCGTATGGAAAATTTGTTAATAACATGTTTGAAAGGAAACTTTCTCTTCTACAATTTTAGTTATTACAAATTTTCTTGGGCAACGCTTCGTTCGCGTGAAAAATGGCCAAATTACGAAGTTGATGATAGAAAACAAAAATGAGAAATGAGCAATAACGAAAAAAATAGAGATGCGATTTAGAGTTTCGCTTTGTTTTCATTTGTTATCAGTACTTGAATAAATACAAAAAATTTTAATTTCAAAGTTATTCATCGCTCGTCATTTAATTGAATAATTATTGAAACGAAAGACAATGTAATGATTTGATTATGTAAAACGTCGTTACTCTCACATTGTCATTTTCTTTTGTATGTCGTGAACGATGATCAAGTGCATAATAAAACAAAGATGTGGTTTCAGCGCGATATATATTTGTTATTAATTTCATTTTTGGGCATATCTTCTGCCTATAAACCTGTTTTAATTGTACATGGAATCCTATCGGGAAACGAAACAATGCTCAAATTCGCCAATATAATAAAAAAAGTGAGTTTTCTTTGTTTGATTGTTCAATTTTATTGTTTTCTAGGATAATGAAAAATTCATTTCATAAGAAATTAATTATACTTTATTAATGTAGCACAGTATCATCCCGGTACCAGAGTTTATATATCTTCACGGTTTGACAAATGGAATAGTCTAGAACCAATGGCTCATCAAGTGACAGTAATAGGTGCTGATGTATTACAAATTTCTGCTTTACATCCTGAAGGATTCCATTTAATAGGTAATCTATTCTTATTGAACTTTCAGTTTAAGAAATTGTATTAAAAAACTCGTATTTCACAGGTTATTCGCAAGGTGGATTATTATCCAGAGCAATATTGGAATTTTTCCCAATGCATCGTGTACGTAATTTCATATCACTAAGTTCTCCTCAAGCTGGTCAGTACGGAAGTAAGTGTTTTTCATTTATGTGAGACTTTGCATACGTATTTTGTTGATTTTAATGTTTCTATGAATCGTTTCAGCCAATATGCTACATATCTTCTTTCCCAATTTGGCCAAAGAAGAAGCGTATAAAGTGTTTTACTCAAAATATGGTCAATATTTGTCGGTGGCAAATTACTGGAATGATCCTCACCATCAAGAATTGTATTTTAAAATTTGCAAATTTTTACCATTAATTAATAACGAAATATCGTCGCCGAAAAACATGAGCCAGTTTTTCAAAAATGGGATTACCAAGTTGAAGAAAATGATATTAATAGGCGGCCCTGATGACGGTACCATTGAACCTTGGCAATCTAGGTGAATATTTTAATAAACCCTTAAAATATAATTTAAACGTTAATTCATCGAATATTGAAATTTTGCGACGTATTTTCCAGTCATTTTAGTTATTTCAATGATAACAGCACTGTCGTTTCGTACAAAGATAGGCGTATTTATCAGGAAGATTTATTTGGTTTACGAACACTGGACGAACGAGGAGCTCTGCACGTGTTCTCTGTGAGCGGTGTCAAGCACCATTTTTGGTATCGTAACGCTACTGTGATAAAGGAACATATTCTTCCATGGTTGAATTAGCAGATAAAATTATAACAGGTGTGCATCCAGATGGTATGACGTTTCGCAATTGTTTGATAATACTCCGAAGATATCAACATAAACAAGTTTTTATATCGAACATTTTTATAAAAATAAATTTTATTTTATGCTTATAACAGCGTTGATTAATTGTAAATCACAGTTTCTACTAGTTAAAAATGAATACGGGTAAAACGATAAAATATATCTAATAATACGAGGCGAAATCTTTACCAAATACAAATCTATTAATCAGATCGAAGGCAAAAAGAGGTTGATCAGAAGGCACCATATGGCCAGAATTTCGAACCAAAACTTCATTAAGATTACGTACTTTCTTCGAGTACCCAGCAACTTGATCTTTGATTTTCCATATATCACGTGTAGCTGTCTTGTATTCTTCTGCTCCGCTCCATTTCAACTGTTTCAGGAATTCCAACGTTAAGGGATATGCGACAATGATATCAAGTTGACCATTATACACCAGCATGGGATAATTTTCGAGTAAAATTTCAATATGAGGAGCGACCGATTTCATGACATCTGCTTCCATATATTTTTCTACATCTTGGGCAATTACGTGGAAAGTCAAATTACCAACGTGAATGGCATCTCGAACGAAATCTTGTTGTATGAAATCACTGACGTAATCAAAACCATCTTCTTTCGGTTTCAAATAATTGTAATAATTCGTGTACCCAGTTAAATTGGTAAATATGCTCGATGAATTATTGAGGTCGTTATTTAGTAACACATCGAATCGTCTGAACGCTTCGACCCAACTTCCTTGTTTGATTAATTCAACGGCTTCGTTGCGTTTCCTGAGGAATATATCTCTGCCATTTTGATCTATTAATCCGATTTCGAGTAAATAGTCGCCGTAATTCAACATATTAACCGGGTCACAAAATCCATTACCGATTGAAACGCCTTTCAGGTTTATTTTAACGTTCGAGTTTTTATTCGCTTCGTGTATTTTGTAGGCTAAAGCGGGCGCATATTTACCTCCGTATGATTCACCAGCTACGTAGAAATCATTTTTCAATAATTCTGGGAACATGAGGAAAAACTGGCGAACAGTTTCGTATAAATTTTCCGCGTAATCGTCTTCGCCTCTGGCGTATCCTTCTTCGGAGTCTGTGAAACTGTATCCAGTGCCTACTGGGTTATCGATGTACAATACGGAGATTGTTTTGGTCCATGAAAATTGACGCAGAGTTACGTTCAGCTTCTCTGTAATGATATAAGGACCATGTTCGGAGAATAATCCGAACATAGATGATGCACCAGGACCACCTTGAAGCCACACCAACACTGGGGCTTTTTGAGACCATGTTTCAGAAGGGAAAAACCAAAAGAAAATGTTCGAGTTGTAGGTCTTGTTGACGGTCAAAAATCCTGAATAGCTTTTCACGTTACCGGCCAGAGGTCTCACTTCAGATAAATTCTTTGCTTCTTCTATGTTACCATTTTCTAGCATATTAGTCAGAAACAACGCACTACCACTGTAGTTGGTAGGAAGTGGCTTGCCATAGTAACCGGAAAAATCAATCACGCAGTTTCCTACGCTGAATGTTGTAATGAACAGAAGGAGTACCCTGAACGTAATCATACCTGCAAAAAAAAACACATTTCGTTAATAATTTCCAATTTTTTGAAGTATTTCATCACAATATTTATAATATTCGAACAGAAGAGAAATTTAGTAGAAGGAATATTCGATATACATACCATCGATTTAATATATCAACTGCGCAAAATAACGTTTAACAAACTCAAATAAATAATGACAAATGAGGTATAATAAATCTCAGGTAATTATTCAACTAACGTGACTGATAACATTTTTTACTTCGTTCAAGTTGTAATACCAAATGAAGGAAAAATTATCTTGGAAGCAAAGTTCAATAAATTTAAAAATTTAACAATTTTTACGAAAGCACTACATAAGCAATTGATCGTGACTGAAAAAAATACATATAATTCGGGTATTTTATGGTGTTTCTGGGTAAACAATTATATTGACAATGATCTCATTTATACAGGAAAAATGATTCTATTCACGAGAAGGAAAATCAATCGACATACCACAAGACTCTTATGAGTAAACTAAATTCAGAACTTTGGTTCTATGATTTAAATGAAAGTTCAAACTTACCGGTAAGTAACGTGTTTTGAAATAACCCAGATTTATTTATATTTTGATATTCGAAAACGAATGTAAAAACGAGCCAACTTTTCGTTCACCTATAATTAGAATAATAGAATTGAATGTTAGTCGCAAAAACGCTCAATATTATTTATAACGTTGTGTAAAATTAAACTTTAAAGCTAAGCGACAAAGCACAACTTTCGGTTAGAAAATAAATGTGTTTTTAAAATAAAAATTCGAAATTCTTATCACATTAAAACACAGAATTCAATTCATTTTTCATCGAACAAGTGGTAACACTGCTTATTTCTATGATCATAAAATTTTAGATTTCTTTTTGTTGTTACATGTAAAATCTTGTATTTTGATTGGTTATTTGTTCTAGTAGTAGTAAAAACTTGCTGTTTCCATAAACTGTAAATCTATGGCTTTTATGAAATTGTTGAGCTTTTGTTTTACACTCCTCACAGCTGATGCAGATTGGAGAGGGACGTGGCTAGTTAATCACTTCGGAAAGTTCGTTCTTCAGCTGTTCAGTTCTTGAGTATTGTTTCGATTGGAGTAATATTCTACGAAAATTACAGCTTCGTAATACTCAATCGAGTAGAATTCTCAAATATTTTCCAATTAATTGTGGTAAAAAGTTCAAGATTGATATACCCATATCATGAGTGTAACACAAAGTGAGACTGAGGCATTTTTTCAACAACAATGGTTTCCAGCCGTCGAAAATGAAATCGACACCTTACAATTTTTAAGCGCTTCCAGGGGTATAGTATGGCTGATAGGTAAGTAAAATTCTTTCATAGCTTTCAGCTTCATCAAACTCAATTTAATTACGAAATGTGCTTCTTATAGATCAATTTGGTATGTGTTTTACGCCAGTGAAGAATGATTTGCTGGGAAATATCGAGGTTAGTGTATTCATTTATCCAATTCTGATATGACATTATCTGTTCTTTGTTACTTTATTACGTGATAGTGTAACGTAGATAAAATTATAATTACTGCATTAGATATTTGATTAGTAGTGATTTGATTACCAAGCAGTGTAAACTTGTGTTTATTTTATACGTTCCCGTTATTTGCACGAATAACCACTTACGTCAATAGCTGTGGACTAGTAGGCATAATTCATTGTTTTGTGTTTTTTTTGCAGAAAATAAACGCAAAATATTTAGAAAACACTGAAGAATATAATTGTTTATTGCGTATGATTTTATACGAATATAAAAAAGGTGAAAACCATGCAATAGAATCTTTGCTGTGGCTAAGACGGTTAGAAAAAAGTTCATTTTTTAATTTTTTCATATATGAATTTTAGCTTAGTCAGCATTTTATGAATTGCAGAGGTTTAACGTTCATGAGTAAATTCCTAGCGATGTTCTTGGAAAATGAAAAGAAAGGAAATTGCGACGAGAATTTATGCGATGTAATGACTGTAGCCTACAAAGAAACTTTAGCTGCCCACCATGGATGGTTTGTTCGACGTTTATTCGGAGTAAGTGCTATACCTACCGAACTAGTAAATTTTATTTAATTTTCGAATTTACGAATTTATAATTAATTTTTAATAGATGTTGCAAAATCATTGTCCTACAAGATCTCGATTTTTAACTATCGTCGGACATGAAGAAATGAAAGATAGAGAATTGACAATTTCTTTACTGGAAGAATATTCAGTAAAATTAGCAACCAACTTAGAAGTATTGATTGCTTTTTGTCAAGAGCATAATATTCAACCTCATCATTAAATAGAAATTAATACGAAAATCGAGGAGTTGATTCGTGTTATTTTTACGCGTTTGTTTTTGCCAAAATATTAATTATGTTGTGATTAGTTCTCCATTTTAAGGACCAAATAGGATTACAATTTATAAATTGTGCTACATACGTTATTATGTAAAAATGTCCTGTTTTGGAAAAATTTCATTATTTTAATCTATTTTAATTTTTTAACTGAATCATTTGTAAGTAAATTTTCATATTTTTTGTTTCAACTCTTGTTTGTGTCGACGAAAAATAGACGAAGCCGTACAGTAACACATTTTGTATTTCAAGAACTGAAAATGAATTAATGCTAGCAAAAATAGGAAAATATAAAAGAAAAATGCAAACGAACGATTAACAAAAGCAATATTTTATAATGACTAGATGATATATTGCTTCGAAGTGTAATTATTTTTCATCGTAATCTAGGGGAAGTTTATTTTTATTATCCCTGGTGGACGAAATATCTGGGCAAACAGTGGAAAGTATTTCAGCAATATCGTAATGACGATTAATGATAGCTCGGTGCAAAGCGGTACGCCCGTCCGCGTCTTGTTTCAAAATATCACATCCGTTTTGTAATAAAAACTCTACAGTGGACTTTTTACCTGAAATAGAATAATAGATAAGAACTAAACATGTACTGATGTCATACGTACGTGTAATTAGCTGAAGGACGTAAACTAAAGTTATAATTTAAAAATTTTTCAGTAGTCTAATTATCATTATTGCGTTTCGTCGCTATTACGTACCACTGGACGCGGCTCTATGCAAAGCAGTTGCCTGGCCGGCTCTGGTTTCAGCGTTAATGTCTGCACCAAATTTCAGTAACATTTTACATATATCTAGATGTCCTCTAGAAGACGCATAATGTAAAGCAGTATAGCCTGCAGCATCTCTTACATTGGGTGAAGTACCTGTGCTGAGAAGTTTATCAACTTTGGCTACATCGTTATCGCAAGCTTTAAGGACAAATAAAAATCATAACGTTACTAATTAGTAACTGGTTTCGTTAAATTAACGATTTAAAATTATTTACCAGCTGACCAAATACCGCGTTCAAATTCCATTTCGTCGAGGGTTTGAGCTACACCGGAGTTGGCTTTGTTTTTACAACAATGAGCGTGAGACATATTGCTTACTACAAAAACACATCATTTTAAATCGAACTTGAACCTAATTTCAAAATATATTTCTTTTTAAATAAATTTAACTTACTTGGCAAATTAGAAATAATGCAGCAATCATAAATCAGAATTTTTAATGCTAATACTGCAACAAAAATTGGAATTAATTTATATTATTGCCGAGGCGGTAGGGTGTACCATAAATATTAATATTTTTTACGTAGTTTGAGAAGTATTGTCAGATTCCAAATCACAAGACGAATATCTTCTCATGGTCCACATATATTCGTTGTAATCTTGTTTAACCGAAGTGGAAGAAGAAGCTACAATCTGGTAGCCTAGTGCTTCCAGAGCGGACAATATCACGCACGGATGCTGGAGGTAGACAATGGTACAATCATCACAGTATCCACCGCAAGGGAATTTAGATAGTGATTCAAAGTCTTGAGCTAGAAAATTAAAAAAAAGTATTAATCAAACAATTTTCTATTTATTTATATGTTTTTCAAGCTATAAAATGGTTTACTTCTAAGGCCTGAAACCAACACCCTCCATGGATATTTATTGTCGTATGAAGCCAAATTACCACGAACTATTATATATGGCATTGAATGATGGTTTAAGACGTGTAAAAATACAAAAAATGAGGTAAACACGAAATATAATCAATAACAAAAATTCATCACTTTTCAAGTTAAAGAGCAAACACTAGCCATCTAATTGGCACCCTTGTGGTATTGAAAATAAGCGAGGAGTTTAAAATTAAGTGAAATTGACAATTTGTAATCAAGTTATCGGATTATTCCATTAATTTAATTAAAAAATTAAACTGTTTTAATAAAAAAAATGTTTTGATCTCACCTTGTTTTTAATTTTCTTTATCAATGTTTACTCATCATTTTTATCAATAATTAACGAATGACGGTAAATTTGGTAAAAATGTATTTTACCGTAATTTAACAATTTCACAGTAAAATTTTTTAGCTTTGGGCATCTGCGATTTTGACCAGCATTACCGCTGTTTTTCACTTTGATTTTTGATTTTGTCTGTGATAATTAGCGATGGTCTGTGACAAGTGGCAAAAACCAAAAATAAATAAAAAACCGATAGCTATTTTTTTTTCAAATTTTGATAAAAATCTTAGTATTCTGTATTATTAAATTACTTATACAAATCATGAGTTTTAAATTTACAGTAATTTTTGTACGATTCATGAAAGCTTATTTGAATTAGGTAAATTGAAATAAACCTTCGACCTAATTGACAACTAATAGAAAAAGACTGGTAAGTAGTTACCTTCTATAAATCTCATTTCTGTTATTTATTTTCTAATTTTCTCTCGTTTGTCAAATTTCTAATTTGTTTAGCAACATGCATTTACTATTCGTTTAATGACTGTATCATTCGATTTTGCACAAACGAACTGAAGACACAATGTGGCAAGACTGCTGGGATCGTCTCACTGATCCCATTCTACTGAAAATATTTTATTATTTATCTCCTAAAGATGTTTTAAACGCCGGGACTACGTGTTCCAATTGGAATCGAATAAGTTACGACGAATTCTTATGGCATTATCAGTTTTGTAAGAATTTCAATTTGGATTATGATATTGAATTAAAACCAGGTAAATTTTGTCGAATAATACTTTAATCGTATCGAAATCGCAGATTGTAATTCATTCGTTTTATTCACAGGACAGACTTCCTGGTATGAAGAATATAAACGATTAATTTATCACGCACCTTTGGTTGAAACCGAAGTTTTAAAATCACATTCTGAACCAGTTCTGTATGTTACTTTTTCTCACGATGGAAAGTATTTTGTTACTTGTTCTATGGATGGATTTGTACTAGTAAGTATTGCTAGTAGATTCTAGATAATGGGTTTATGTATTTGCCTAAATTATTCCTCATTTTTTAGGTATGGAATTCTACGTATCCTTGTAGTATAAAGTATGCCTATGATATGAAAGTATTTAGTTGGAAATATACGCAATATGCTGAATTCAACGAAACAGATACCTTACTTTTAGTATCTGAAGTACATTTTGGTGAAAATGAAGACACATCTGGAGAAATAGCGGTTTTCTCTTTAGAAGGTAAATAACTTGAATGCATGTAGGAACTTGGTTTATATTTTGTATTACAGATGAAGTATTTACCTATATTTTTTTTCAGATGATATGTCCCTAATTTGTCGAATACTGAATAAACCATTTGATGTATTCGGTACGTTCTATAGCGAGGAGTACATTTTTTCTGGACAGGTCAAACAAATAGCCAATTTAATTTGTTCGTGCAGCATTTGGATTCATAAAGCGTATGCCAATGTCACGTCAGAGCAAAAACCTTTGATGAGTTTGCTATTTCGATTCATGAATGTGAATGCAAGTTTCATTCGAACGCTTTTGGTAGCTAAATGTAAATCAGATATTTCAGATCTCCCTGGTACTTCTCAAGTTTCTTCCATTAGTCGAGAAAGTGCAGGCGGACCTAGTTGCAAAATGTTCAAGTAATTATTTCTGTTACGTTATTTAAAAAGGACCTCTATACGGAAATAATAATGATTTTTTTATTTCCAAAAATAGACCTCATAAAATCAACATGCCACCTTCGTTTGCTTACGACAACGATTACAAAAGCGTTGAAGTCGTTCCTAAAAAAAGTTCGGATACAGGTTTGTATTTAGTTCTTTGTAGTTTTCGTCATCAGGAAATTTATTAAATTGTTTTTCATTTCATCGATAGAATGCACCGTCTCAGAAAGCACTGCACCTTCAGACAATTCGTCAGAGAATGACGAAGAATGGGATACTGAAACAGATACAGATGATGATCTTACATCACAACCTAAAAAATATCTTATTTTTACTACGGGTTCTAAAACCAACACTCCACATCAAATAGGTAAAATATAATAGCCCATCATGTATAAATATAGACAAATAATATAATTTTTCTCCAGGTATTAAACGCATCGGTCAAGTTACTTTTCCCAAGAAATTGGACCCTGGTCCTTCGGTGATGGAGAGGATAGCTGAATGTAG
This sequence comes from Pseudococcus longispinus, assembly GCA_900064475.1. Classification (NCBI taxonomy): domain Eukaryota; kingdom Metazoa; phylum Arthropoda; class Insecta; order Hemiptera; family Pseudococcidae; genus Pseudococcus; species Pseudococcus longispinus. The sequence goes on along the minus strand of FIZU01043101.1, from coordinate 4,222 downwards.
AGAACGTGCACGACCAGATTATGGTTATGGGCAGCCACTGGATCCTTTACGAATGAGTAAAAGTTATGATTCCGTTGATCATCTTATTGAATTACATGGTCATATTATTGGAATGAAATTATCTCCTGATCATCGGTAAACATTATATTCTGCGGCATGCGAACTTATATTTTCAAACCCCTTGTAAAAAGCTATCTAATCTTCGTGGTTTTTTATAGTTACTTGTACGTGAATTGCAGACCTTGGCCAGAAGGTTATGTAATCAGTAATCCCCTTGATTCTCCTCCTATTGCTCAGGAAATTGATATTCATGTTATTGATTTAACTACATTCAAAGAAGTAGGCAAAATGCTCCGAGCTCATAGAGCTTATACCCCTGATGATGAATGTTATCTCATATTTTTAGACGTTAGTAACGATTACGTTGCCAGGTAAAGGATCAGTCATCAGATTTGTAATTTTAACGTATTATTGCAGCAGTCTATCAATATATTGTTTATTTTTAGTGGATCTGAAGACAAACATGGATATCTATGGGATCGTCATTACGGCGTAGGTTTGGCGAAATTCCCTCACGATGATATCGTCAATAGTGTGGCTTTTAATCCTAAAGATCCAGAAATGTTGATTACGGTGTCTGACGATAATGCTATTAAAGTATGGCGTTCACGTGCTCAAACATCAAAACTATTTACCAATATTAATGATTGCCCTAGAGCCGTCAAATTATCCCCGAAACGGCGAGATTTGGGCAAACGAGCAGTGAAAAATTTCCGGGTTATAATGTAATGTAATTTCACTACTGTTACCTAAATAATTATCATTTTCAACTTTTGCAATCATTGTTTTTGTGTAAATATACGAATTTATTTATTTATTCGATGATTTGTGGAATTTTTCAATTAATTTCAGATAAAATTGAAACTATGTCATTAAATTTAATAAAAATTTTGGAAAATAGAATTGTCTACGCCATCGTTACTCCGTTCACACCGATAGCTAGCGCTCCTACCATTGTTTCAGAATTCAGTACTACTTTATCCCACTCCTTGCAGTTCAGTTCAGTTTCTCTTTCTGCGTTTCTGTGTAATTGTTATTGCGATTTATCTTTAAATATGGTGCAAATGAATGATGAAATTCAAAATTTCTAGCTACTAGTAAATTGTCGATATACTCTCGAGTGTTTTTCTGAATTTTGTACTTGGATATCGTAATATAGTATTAGTTGGTTTTCTGCGATGTCCAATTTCCACCATAGGTAATCATCCAACTTCGATCACCGAAAATACCTCATTCGTTTATCAATAAATTGTGATTTCATTAATTTAGGTTTGAAATGGACAAAGTCGCTTGCCGACATCATCCTGATTCTCCGCTCATCGAAGATTGTCATGCAGGCGATACAATATGTTCGGAATGTGGCCTAGTTGTGGGTGATCGGTAAGTGTTATCGAAATGAGATTTGATGTGAAACAAATTACTGAAGCGATTATTTAACAGAGTTATAGATGTCGGCTCCGAATGGAGAACATTCAGTAATGAAAAAACTACCGAAGATCCTTCTCGTGTTGGTGGTCCCGAAAACCCTTTGTTGGGTGGCTCCGATCTGTCAACGATCATTGGTCCAGCGCGAGGAAGTGCTTCGTTTGATGAATTTGGAATGTCTAAATATCATAATAGAAAAACTGTACGTGTTATCTATTGATTTGTACTTTATACTTGTAGTTGGTACTCGCTAAATGAATTCATTTGTTATACAGATCAGTTCCTCAGATCGTACGTTAATAAATGCATTTAGAGAAATCGGTAGTATGGCTGATCGTATCAATTTACCCAAATCCATCGTTGATCGTTCCAATATGTTATTCAAACAAGTACACGATGGACGTAACTTGAAAGGCAGAGCGAATGATGCAATTGCATCAGCTTGTTTGTATATCGCATGTAGACAAGAAGGAGTTCCTCGAACATTCAAAGTAAACATTAGTTATTACTTCGCATTGTTTCATATTAATCGTTATTTCGAAAAATATTTCATTTAGGAAATTTGCGCTGTGAGCAAGATTAGTAAAAAAGAAATCGGAAGGTGTTTCAAACTCATACTCAAAGCCTTGGAAACAAATGTAGAATTGATTACTACTGGCGATTTTATGTCGAGATTTTGTTCCAATTTGGGTAAATGAACTCATTTTTCATTTTAATGAAACGAATTTTCCTATATTTTTAAATTTCGTGTAATATTTCAGGTATGTCTATTGCTGTTCAAAGAGCTGCTTCTCATATCGCTCGAAAAGCTGTCGAAATGGATATTGTAGCTGGCAAATCTCCTATATCAGTCGCTGCTGCCGCGATTTATATGGCATCACAAGTAAAATAACTCATTTTCTGCTATTAAATATTGATAATAGAAGAACATCGAAGTTTTCATTTCGTCGTTGTCGTAGGCTTCCGATGATAAAAAGAATCAGAAAGAAATCGGCGATATTGCTGGTGTAGCTGAAGCAACTATCCGAATGTCGTATAAACTTATGCTACCATACGCTGCGAGTTTATTTCCTGCTGATTTCAAATACACAGTTCCTATTGATCAGTTACCAACGTCGTGAGCTTCCTTCTTGATCCGTTGGGCCTTTGAAGTTTTAATTATGAACATCTTCGTGGAACTCGGTTTCTTTTATTGTGTATACCGGTTGTTTTATTTCCTGTTGGATAAATTGTGATGTTGACAGGTGAAAAATTCAATTTCTTGAACTAATTATTTCATGATCCTTTAATCGTTTTACTATATAAATTACTTTGAGGGAAAGTAGCGGATTTCATACTTTTGCTTTCATTCTAATTTCTACCGAAATATTATAAGTGGTGTACGAAATTTTCATTTCTTCTTAAGTATTCAATGTTGTTCGTTACTTTTTCTGTAACAGGCTAAATTATTTTTATAATTGATGAATTATGTATTAAAATATTCATGAAGTATTCGTCTTTCTATTCTTATTCGAGTTGCTTAATTCAACGAATACAGATTGAAATCATGTCATTTTCATTTTATTATTACTGCGAATACGTATTAGGTATTAATGGGTGTTGTATTTTCTTATTTCTATTATCGGATCTCGCTTTGTGAATTGTTTTATTAATTATTATTTTGAGACTGTACTCATTAATTAACTGTTAGTTTATGGAAATTTGTTATGCGGAGGATTTTGTGGGATCTTTTAAGTATGAAAAATTTATGGATTTCTGTAAAATGCTCATTGAAGTAAAAATTATATCCGGTGTGAAACTGAAAATTGGTTAATTGTGTAGTAATCGTATGAATAAATTAATGTTTCTTGGATTTTGTTATTTTCCTTACGAATTGTTAATTTTTACTACAAATGTTTATTGCAAATATTCATTTGAATTCTAGAAAATGTTTATGTACCTTATGAACTTCGTAAATTTTAAAATTTTGTAGTATTGAATCTATATGACTACCTAAACCTTACAATTCATTCATTCGCATTAGTTGAATTATCAAGTAGCTAAACATCTACATGTATTAAAAGATGTTTTTCATTTTATATTTGCCCTGATCACCACTGCTATCACGTGAATTACCTATATTCTTAATTTCTCATTCAACAATCCATCGCGTTACTTGCATAACAATTACGTGGTATAATTATTCAACACAAGTAAGTTCAAATAGTATTAATCGGCTATCTAGAAAATTCGTGACCGGTTACAAATGTTGGAATAATATCGCGGATATCATATTTACTTGTCCTAATTTCACACCTTACTTACTAACTAATTATTTCGTGAATACCTTCGCACCTTCAGGTTTTATCTAAAAATATATCGGCGTTTAATGGAACATTGTATTTTGGAAAAAATGCTTTCCTAAACACTTGGTAACTCTACTTGACTTGAGATTGAGAAATAAGGAACATGGATCCGTAAAATTTTTACGATTGAAAGAACCTTTGAATAATGTAATTCATCTATGAGCTGTGATCGAATCAAAACTGTAGGTATTTAGGTACGTTTAATTAATTACCAATTAGGTATTATTCAAAAGAGAAATAAGATTAACTGCCGAGATTGAAAGTGAAGGTAATCATTCATATACTTAAAAGTTCATTCAAGTATTACTTTATGCCTACAACGCAATGATGGGAAGATCCTTTTGGTAAAAGATCTAGATCTAGGTCCAGATTCCTTGGGGGGGGGGGGGGGG
>FIZU01043096.1:0-10825 GCA_900064475.1 Pseudococcus longispinus | reverse complement strand
CTTCAAAATGGCGTCATTCGAGTATTTCAAAAGAAAATTGGAAAAAAGGGGAAAACGAAAGAATTTGGTCCAAATGCTGGTTGATGGCGTATTTTGGTGTCATTAATGAAAGGTTTCAAGAAAAAAAATTTTCAACCAGAAATGACCCATTTAAGGGGGAAAAATGGGCGAAAAAATGGGCGAAAAAATCGGTTTTTTGCATTTTTGAATATGACGCACCATGATATCAAGTTCTACAAAAATAAGGAATTGAAAATCTAGACCAAGTACACAATATATATTTTTTTTAGAATTGTACCTCTGAAAGGGGTTACCAAAATGGCCCTTGGAAAGCTTAAAATGTCCATTTGACCTCGAAAAAGTGCTCGAAATTTTTTTCGAAAAATTCCAAAAATCACCCTCGATACTATCTACCATTTTTGCAAGTTTGAAAAAATTTGGTTGAAATTGCCAAAAATGAAAATTTTCAACAAAAATCCACATTTTACCCACAGAAGGGATTAGGGTTAAGATATCAAGCTAAAAATTTTGTCACGTGAGTTTTAGACCATTTAGACCAACTTCCACTGGATAATTTAAAATTCAGTGCTCAAATTACTTCCTTTTTTTTACACAGTGCACATCTTTTGGCTAAATCAACAAAAAATGTCCAAGATCACATATCACATATCACAGGGAATGAAAAGAAAGACGGGCGAAGAAAAAGAGATCAGTTTATTCGAAAACTGCTTCAAGAAATTCCACAAAATTAAAAATCTTTCGATAATACCACAATATTTTTATCTTTCACGTGTTATGAATAGAGAGTTGGATTACAGAAATGACACGAAATTCTGCAATTTGAAAAAAGTTGAAAAATGTGGAAATGAGCTAAGAATTTGTATCGTTTGAAAAAAAACTTCGAAAAAGTCTATCTTTTCTTTACTCGTGAATCTAAAATTTGAGATATGAAAGTTTCCAATTGGATAAAAAAGGTGGAGGGTGAAATTCAGTTAATTTCTGGGCTCGAAAATAAATAGGTATATCTTCATTATTTGTCATTATTTTTGAAAATGCTGTTTTTTGATATGGATGTCTTATTGGGTGAGGAGGAAGGGGGGGGGGTGTCAGGAGAATTTTTGAATCGCGAAATTTTGTAATTTCGAATGATTTTTTGGACTCAACAAATTTCATATTGGTTCAAAAATTGTAAAAATTGTTGAAATTTTCATAATTATTTTATGAAGTACAAAAATTGATTAAATCTGTGAAAAAATCATGAAAATGATTGAAAATGCTTTTAAAAAGGACAAAAATTTCATAAAAATCGGCGTAAATGTTGTGAAAATTGACAAAAAAATCATGAAGATTGTAGAAAATGTGGAAACTTTTATTAGAATACCAAATGAATTGGTGAGAATATTGTAGAAAAAGCTAAAAAATCATGAAAACTTTAGAATATCTTGAAAAAGTTGTTGAAATTTTCATATACTTCGGTTAAATTATTAAAAAAAATGACAATAAATCGTGAAAATCGTCGATACGGTTTTAAAATTGCCAAAATGTTGAGAAAAGTTAGTAAAAATATTGCAAAAATAATCCAAAACTAGGGAAAATTTTTAAATTATTAAAAAAGTTGATGAAAATATCGTAAAAAAAAAAAATTATGAAAACTGTCGAAAATTTTATAAAAATTGTTGTAATTTTCAAAAAATTATCTAAAATATGAAAAAAAATCGTTGAAAAATTATGAAAACATCGAAAATGTGCCTATAATTGTCGAAATTTTCACAGAAACCAGGAAAAACATCGTAAAGAAAGCCACAAAATTATGAAATTCGTTGAAAATTTCGTAAAAACTGCTAAAAATTTTAGACGACGAACTTTGTACCAAAAGTTCGAATTTCTCAGAAATTGAAAAACATAACCCTTAATTAGTCTCGTAATTGGACATTTTCCAAAATTTTGAGTTGAGCCTCTGCCCCCCCTTAACTTTTTTTGTATTTTTCATTGAAATGACATCTCCTAACGACTCGAGAAGATGGATTCAGGGACCTCGAAAAGCTGCAGCAAGGTAAAATTTTTGGAAAAAAGAAATGAAACAGGAAAAAAAACGAGACTCTTGAATTGAAACTTTCAGGATCTAATTCATGGAAAGGAGTCAAAATTGGCATTATACAAGGTGTCCCTGCTTCGATTGGGAAGAAGAACATTTTTCATGTACACTGTATTGATATAGTCTATTCTCAAAATTGAAGGGGCTACGATACTTCAAAGTTTAAAATTTTTTATTTTTGGTTTAATTTTTTTGTTTTTACAAAAAATTTGCTTTTTAGTTCGAAAAATGAAACTGAATTCGTATTTTGAGCAATGTTACAAGAGTGGTGGTTGAAATACTCCACAGAGGTGCTTTTCAATGCTCATTTTTTTCCATCCGAACTCCACTTCTCACTTTCATTATGTTCTTCCTTCTTCTTCATTCCATTCCATCACTCTGATAACTCTAATTCCATTCAACGATTTTTTTTTTCAAAATCAGATTTATTCAATTCTTGCCCAATTATTGAAATATGAAAACTTGATTTAAATTTTTTTTTAATGGATACTTTAAAGAAAAATTGATAAAAATAGGCACCAATCACCAAAATTTTGCGAAATATCTCAAAAATTGTTTTAGAAGTACAAAATTTTGTAAATATGCAAAAAAAAAAGTCAATTCGTCTCTTTTAATGGAATATGTGAATAAAAAACGAAGTAAAAAAATGAAATTTTTGCCCCTCTCTTTTCAAGAACTCTCACTTTTTGTAATACTACCCCCTTTGACCAACTCTTACAACACTAATTTTGACTTTTTTTGGTCCAAAATACGATTGATTTTCATTTTTTGAAATCAAAATCAAATCTTATGAAAAAAAAGTCATCATTTTTGCAAATTTTATGAATCAGCCCAATTTTGCTGATTGAAAATGCCTTAAGCTGACCCCTCAATTCCCTATTTTGCCCAACCCTGGTTACACTTTTGTAGAAATCATGGACGAAAACAATCATGCTCAAATTTGTACAATGATATGCTACAAATTCGCACAAAAGTGCAAATTTAAGTATTTAAATACTTATTTACACATTTTTCTAAATTCAAATCGTCTTAGATTTTCTCAACAGTTTCAAATTCGAATAGAAATAAAAACAAACCCCTGATCCAATAAAGCAAACCTCTCCGATCCAAACCAACCTCGCTAATCACTTGAAACCAAAAAGACGCAAAAACAGCTCCAAATCGAGTCCTCTTTTTCAATTCTGCGGCACTCTCCATCAAAATACATTTACGAGTACAACTCGAACATATATCTTCTCGCTTCTACTTAACCAATAGAATTGAAATCTTCACACGCATCATCGCCATCTCGATACAAAATAAAATTGCTCCGACAGACAAGTCTTCCGCCTGAATGCCTATTTCTCGAACAGACAGAGAGAAAAAACCTTCAGAAAGCGAGCCACACGTCGAGATGAATCCGACATTTGTCATTCGGTCGTGTCGTGTATTCTTCTTCTACATATGGACGTCGTTTCGGGGAAAAATGGCGTCCACCCTCGGTATTCGAGTGGTAGAAAGGCGTCGCGAGGTGTTGGAATGAATTCGAAAGGAAATACGATTTCAAATGATTTTTCCGGCAATTTGTTTCGACGAATTATTAAATAGCAGTTTACTGCCGGAGGTGAATAATTATCAAGTTTTCATCGAAAAAAAAAAAAACTTTAAACTGGTTCACTCGGCTCTCAAATTATAAAAAATATCTATTATTATTTTCGTAATATTTAAATTAATTAATTCAAACACGTTGGTTTTTTTCCAAAACCCCAAGTCGGGAAAAAAAAATCGGAAAGAAGATTTCGTAGAAGATTAGACATCAAATTGGGGTAATTCGGTTAAAAATTGAATCTCGAGTTTATTAAAAGTCGGCGAACGCGATGCTATTTCCCTCGACTAATTTTTTTTTATAATATACAATTTTAATTTAACGTTTTCTACTTTACATTGTATTTCTCCCTCGTCTTTTTTTCTACTCTCATTATTGTTATTTTTAAACCATTTTTTTTTCATTTCATTATTGTAATTGCTTCGTTTTTTTTTATTTCTCGTCGAGCATTACCTTCGAAATCGACTATTTCTTTTTTTTAACGTTTGTTTTTATAATTCCGAGTCCCGAATATTTACATAAAATTAAGTTTTATCATTACAATTTACTCGGATTAATGTTATTTCGCCAGCGAGGCAACTTCGATTCGTCTAATTGTCTATCGTGTGACGCTTTATAAAAAATTTATCTTTCTATTTATAGCGGCAACGAGGTAAATTTTTCATCATACGCCGTAACATCGAAATGAAATTTTAATAAAATCAAATAAAGAAAACCAAGTATTTCTCTCGGTCGAATTGAAGCTTGAAATGTTTATGAGGCGAGTTCAGTTCGATGCGAAATGAATTAATTAAAAATGAATCTAGTTCTTTTCCAAATTTCAACGTTACACCATATTCGCTAATCAATTTTCGCCAAAAGAATAGTTCCTTATATGGTTTTGCAAAATAATTCTCGTTTTTATAATCAATTTGTACCCGAGAAAAGTTGAAAGCCGGATTCCATTTTTCGCGAAATAGTTTCGCAGCGTAGGTAGGCAACACTGCATTACTTCAGGATTAAAGATTAAACAGAGTCGAATTATTCCATACGAAGTTTTCCTTCGACTTGGTATTCGGCTTATAACTCGAAACGTCTAAATCTGTGTTTTACCACAAAACTCTCACTGTTTCGGCATTTTCAACTTCACCACGCTGACGAAATGCTGCTCTTCTCACATGACTCGATTTGGAGAACTACACGATCTACAATCAACTCATCGATTAGAAATATAATACGAGAATTCGTCGATAAGAAGTATCATTGATATAGAAACAATCGTAAAAAAACCTGCGGATGTAGCTGATGAATTCGGAGATGCAATAAACAACGATCTGCCTTGGTGTTTGCATGATGCAGTCACATTTGCCACTACTCGGGAGGATGAAATCAACGTATTATTGTACTAAGAAATCTGATTTCATCGACGAAGCTAGATACTTTCATCGATTTAACATATCAAATTAATTTGAAATAGTTAAATACACATAAGAATCATAATAAACCGCTCGACTCTCGAATGCATGATCAACAGGTAGATGCATTCGATAATGACTAAGTTAACATGAAATGAATAATGATAATAAAGCTTACTCGACTGATATCCAAGATGAATCGTAGACTGCTTCGGATTAATAAACCATTAAACATTATTATTTAACAGATTAACATTTTAAATTAATTAAAATATCTTCTCAAATGCTCATCTTTTGTTTGTTTTGATGCCGCAGGAATGTTTTTTTTTTGTATGAAAATATTTGCATCAATGGAGGAACGAAATACGTTGAAACTGGTTCTATTGGTACCTACTTTCTTACCTATTTTATCTATTATCTTTAAAATTTTTATTTTTTTTATTTTATTTATTTTCCTTGCGATTCTTTTTTATAAATTAAGAATTACGAAAACGAAATCTGCCTACATTTTAGGTTTTTTCCTAGAGTTGAATATCGTAATGATGTTAATTAATTTAACGATCATTCTGGAATTATTATTTAGGTAATAATAAATTATTATCAGATTCATTTATCTTATCTCGTACATTTCATTACCTACGAAAACGATATCAACATTCGCAGCAAAACTTCAACCATGTTCCCTTTTAAAACTCTCGTTTTCGATTTCAAAAAAAGGAAATAACACATCTCGCCCTTAAACACGGGGTTAATGATTTCGTCCCGCTATTAACACATTCTCAACCCCAAAAAATGAAAAGTATTCAACCAACCAAAAGTATCGTACGATTGAAATTCTCGAATCATTCGGAGAGTAATAAATGAAGCGAGAATATAACGATAGCCTATCTCCGACACAAGTTTTTCTCCGCCCTCGAAAATATAAATTGCTAAAAAAGACCACGTTACTCTTAGTTCGAAGGGTGTGCTTTATTTTTATTGAAATATGTGACCAGATTTTAGAACACATTTACCATTTTTAGAAAATTTATCTACATTTCACTCTAGTTTCGCTTTGCGTAATATCCATTATAATGAAATATAAGATTATCGCGAACATGCGTAATTGGAAAACATGTATATGAGGTTAAATTATACTACACTACATACTTTGTTGATAATTTATTATAATGTACGTTTATTGCTTTTAAAAAAATGGTGATAATGTAACCATTGATAATGAAATTCGTGTATGAGTAATGAGTATGAATGAGAGTAATTTAGATATAAAAAGATGTTCCTTTTGATAACGATTTCACGCATATCATAATAAAAATTTTACGATAAATTTTGCAAAATATTATTCTTAATTTTTCCGACAATTGTTGAAATTTTTCATAAAATATTTTAGATAAATCTATGGATCCTAATACAGAAACTCAGTTATGCAATATCCAATCCAAATTGGTAATGGTTTAGTCAAGTGTTTTTTAAAAAAAAGAGCTACCTGAGTAAACTTTCAAAAGCAAACAACGAGCTCATTCATCTTTCGAATTCGTTATAACTTATAATTATGATTACTATTTAATTGATACGGATCGCAGTTAATTTTGATGATACTTGCTATTTTTAAAGCGGTTTTTATTATCAGAACGGGTCAATGTTGACTAATGGGACTTTAAATTGAAATTTAGACATTTTATATAGTTCAGTAAGAATTTCTCGATCAAAAATTTTAATATCATTTTAAAAAGAAATCGGGAATGGGATTTTGTTAGGTATTTATCACTTTATTATTTACAAATATTTATAAAGAATCAAGATTGAAGCAAATTAATCATTTAATGGCTCAATGATTGTAATTAATAAATTAGTTTTAGTTTTTGGTTATCATCGTTTTTTTAGCTTCCTCATTGCTAGAGTATAACATAAATTTTAAATTCCGAATAGTTGAAATATGTAGTATTTAAATTCGAAAATCAAAACCGAATTAGTAATTAACAAATAATTTCCGTTTAAATTAATCAAATAATGAGACAAAATTAATTATTTAACCAATTATTTCACTATCACGATAAAATAAAAATAAAATAAAAATACCAAGAGATAAGAAACTTAAGAAAGTAATGATTTTTACCATTTTACGAAGAAAAAGGTATTTTTCACTCTTAAGACAGTTAATAAATGCCTTTTTAAGAAATTAATTACAATGCAGAATCAAACAATTCAATAAAAAATTAAAAAAAAAACAAATTAAAATAAAATGTCAATTGTCAAATCCAAAAATCACGAAAACTGTCCTCAAAATTCCATTCTGACGTCATCGCAATATCACGAAAACCCACCTACGACAACCTTGCCCGTAAAAACCTTGGGTTTCGATGGAATTTATTTCCAATTTTTCGTAGTGAATTTCAATTTCCAGAAATTGTAGTAAAAATTACCAAATTAATAAAGTTTAAAGTAATTTAACATGTAAGAATTATCGCTAAGCACTCGTTACATCTACACCTTGTTAAATTCTAGCCGTGATTTTACGTAAGAATGCGAAATTCATGACATAAAGTGATATCAGCGGTGCCCTACTAATCTACGTATTATCCTAGAAATCGTCGGTATAAAAACTATTAGATCTTTTTAATATCCATTTTTGTACCTTTATCATCATAATGACCACCGCCGTAATGGCTTCGAGAAATTGGGATCCTTGTAAGTATCGTATTTGTGTAAGAAACACGTAAATTCGTGACTAATTCGATCTCACTTATGTGTAGCATTATCTGGCCTTCTGGCATCGTTAGAAGAATCTCGTGGAAATGTCTGCACTTCAGAGGAAGAATTCAGTTTCCTGAGTAATATGTTTCGTAGTAAAGAGCTTCACGCTTTGTTTAAAATTTACAACAAGGTGTCCGAAAGTGAACGTAGTGATAGGTCCCGCCCTGTGTTGGCTAGTTCGATGCAGATTGTGTTGGAAATCATGGATGCCATTATACCATATTTAAGTGAAAACGATGATTGTAAAGAATTATTTTTCCATTTGCAAAAACCTCATTTACAAGTAATATTACTTCTTATATGGAATACTAGTTTCAATATTAGATTGCTGAACTTGTATGGTTTGTTTATTTAGGGATTACTTTGCTCTCACGATGCTATTTCTCAGCAAGATTATTACCCAAGGTTACCGGAAATACCTCAGGATGTCGATGAAGATGAAGAAACTGTAAAAATAGTTCAACTAGTGAAAAGTAACGAACCTTTGGTGAGTTGTTACTTATTTCTGAGTAAATTTTCTATCATATTTAACATAAAATCAGTATCATTATGTTTTGGAAACATTTCTCTGTTATGCTAACAAAGGCTGATGACAAGTCTACCGAACCAATCGTGGTATGTAAATATTTCAAAGTCTTGATATAACATATTACTAATAATATCGGTTTGTTTTCAGGGCGCCACGATCAAAACAGATGATGATACTGGTAAAATAGTCATAGCTCGAGTAATGCACGGAGGTGCTGCCGATCGTTCCGGATTAATTCACGTAGGCGATGAAGTCGTCGAAGTAAATGGTATCTGCGTCGAAGGCAAAACTCCTAACGACGTTCTTAAAATATTGGTTAGTAATTTTTCTTCGATTCCTTCGGTTCGAGCAACTTTTTTTGATTGTTTGATTTCAATAGCAAAGTTCCGAAGGCACCATAACCTTCAAATTGATCCCAGCCGATGGTAAATACGGTCTGAGAGAAAGCAGGGTACGAGTTCGAGCTCATTTTGATTACCAGGCCTCCAACGATGTTCATATTCCTTGCAAAGAGGCCGGATTAGATTTCGTTAAAGGAGATATTCTTCATATTGTCAGCAAAGAAGACAAATATTGGTAAACATCGATTCTAAAATTACCTCGTGTTGTTATGGAACGTTTTATCGATGTTTTCATCTTCTTTAGGTGGCAAGCTCGTAAAGAAGGCGATAAAAATCTTCGAGCTGGATTGATCCCCAGTCGACTTCTACAAGAACGAAGAATACTGCTAGAAAGAGCCAATGCGGAGAACAAAGGTCAGCAGCGAACTCTCGAATAATCTTAAGTTCGTTCGAGATACGAATTTTTTCAAATTTAGTTTTCGAAAAGTTTGGCTTTATCGAATTCGTATCTTAACGAAATGTGCATAGAGGAAAAGCTACATGGACGTTTAGTTTACTTCGTAATTACTCTATTAGTTTAAAAAAAAAAGAAAGGTCTTTTAACTTGTTGTATGTTCTAATTAAGGATAATAAATAACGGAGCTGGTATGATCGGAAGCATACGGTAACCGCGATATTAATCCAACAGAATAGTATTCTAAAAAAAAACCATCGTAGTCGCATGTGTAAAATACATTAGCTTCGTGAAGAAAATTTTCGCCACAAGGTTGCATGTCGCTTGTGTCTATGAAAAAAAAAGAGTGCGGTAGAGCATGCTGTCAAAATGAATTTCTACGCGAGGAGAAAATCACTAAAATCAGCGCGGATTTGTGTGTTAACAGGAGAAAAGATCATTACCAGTTGTCTAAAAACACCCGATAGTTGTTTTCCTGAAAAAGTCGCTCCCGTTATTGAGGAAGTTACAGAACGCGTGCAAATTTGTAGCTTATTGAATCGGGGCGAAATTGGGGGGTCGCCGAGATGTATACCTAAAATCAAAACTAAAAAAATTATCTATGACACAGCTGAAAGCGATGATTTCGATCGTGAAGAAATACCAACGTACGAGGAAGTGATGAAGTTGTATCCGCGTCCTGGAATGTTGAGACCGTTGGTATTAATCGGTCCTCCGGGTATTGGACGTAATGAGCTCAAGAGAAGGTTGATGATCACCAATCCTGATAAGTTCAAGACACCTACTCCTTGTAAGTAGCTTTAGCAATATTCCAGCCTGGGATTCATCACATTCTTCATTTGCTACTCTCGATTTTATTCCAATTTTGTTTCTATTCGCAGATACATCTCGACCTCCTCGAACTGGTGAAATGCACGGTAAAGATTATTTCTTCGTATCGAGAGAAAAGATGGAGGAAGAGATCAGCGAAGGTAAATTCATCGAGTTCGGCGAATACAAAGGTAATCTTTATGGAACTTCGGCCGAAACGGTGAAATGCTTAATCAGCGATGGATTCTTCTGCGTTCTAACTCCTCATTATCAAGTAAATAATGAATATACCTCGTCTGAGGGTTATTTTACCTGTTGATAGATTTTTGAAGGTTATTTCTTGATGTTTTGCTTCTTTCAGGCATTGAAGATGTTACGAACTAGCGATGTCAAACCATACGTAGTGTTCATCAAACCACCGGAATTCGACGCTTTGAAAGAAACGCGAAATGCAGCCTTTGCTAGGTCAACTTTCGATGAAGCGAATTCTCGAGGCTTCACGGTAAAATAAGCTGAGTCGAATCAATTAATCTACAGTCCAACTGGAGAAAAGTGTTCACCGAGTTGACATTTTTGCTGCTCAAAAAGTTCAGTTGGCTTTTTCCAGTGGCACAATGAAGGACGGGAGCCTAAAAACCCTCAATTTTCAAAATGGCTCCGGCTCAAAAAAAAATTTTACAGATTGGTAGCAGACACTTCCCTCTCTCCGGATATATGTTCATCTCATGTGGCCTGTGGCACAATGGAACTCTAGTGCCCCGAAGTGCGATTTTTAGCCAAATTTGGCCATTTTTGACAGAAAAATAGTAAAAATGAACTCCCATAAAACGTTTCAAAAGTTACTTTGCGACCTATCAAAATGG
>FIZU01043095.1:0-11046 GCA_900064475.1 Pseudococcus longispinus | reverse complement strand
TGATACAGAGAAAAGTTTTCAACAAAAGTTGTTCATTTTTCAATTCTAGACAATAAAAGTTCTTACAACTTTTTCATTTCAACCATTATTTTCTTGAAAAACATCACCTAAAGTTGCAGTACTCATTGCCAAAACTTAAAAATTTTCGAGTTTGTTACGAATTCTGTCATTTTTTATCAAATAACTCGAAAAATATTAGCAATTTGAAAAAAACAGTTTATTAAAACGTTGTTCGCCATACGATTCTCTATAAAATTATGTCATACATTGTCCCTCTATCACAATACAGGGTGCCACAAAAGGGGGCGAACCATAAAAAACGCGAAAAAAACGTATTTTTTGTAAATAACTCAGAAAATTTTAGAAATTGGAAAAAATCGTATGGAACTAAAAATGTTCACTTTTTCGCAAAAAAATATCTGCTACTTTTTTCCCCGTTTTTTCTTCTTTTGTGATCTAATTTTACTGGACTAAGTAGCAACACCAGTCATTTATTAATGGGGATTTTTTTCGATTTGATTTCGTTCTAGGGTTATAAAGGTATTACTTCATTCATCGTAAAGAGAGATAATCCAGGACTGACTGTTGGCAAAAAAGAAGATAAACTTGGAATAAGAGCATCTGGTACCTGTATGCTTCATTTTGATAATTGCCAGGTACCTAGTTTTTGGGTTCAGGTGTTCTTTGTTGGTTTTTATTCCCATTATCGCTGATTCTTGATAATTCGACAGGTTGAAGAAAAAGATCTATTGGGAGAAGTTGGTCAAGCGTACAAATATTCGATTGATTTATTAAATCAAGGTAGAGTTGGTATCGGTGCTCAAATGATAGGTGTAGCTCAAGCTTCTCTGGATGCTACGATACCTTATTTATTCGAAAGAAAACAATTCAATCAGACGTTATTTTCGTTCCAGGTTAGCTCACATACTGAAAATGCTCGATTCCAGAATCTCCATAATGTATCTATCTATAGGTATCGATTAAAATAAATGTGTATTTTTTTCAGGCGATACAACATCAAGTATCTCGATTAGCTACTGAACTGGAAACTGCCAAATTATTAGTATATAACGCAGCTAGAAAATTAGATGCCAAGTTACCATGTATCAAAGAAGCAGCCATGGCTAAATATTACTCCGCTGGTTAGTTTTTCATTTCACTACCTTTAAATGTTTACCAATTATTGCCGAACTTATTAAAATGATAAAATTTACAGAGGTTGCTGGTAAAATTACTTCACAATGTATTGATCTCATGGGAGGAGTAGGCTTCACCAAAGATTTCCCTCAAGAAAAATACTACAGGGATGTCAAAGCTGGAACTATTTACGAAGGAGCTACCAACATTTTATTAAATACAATAGCAAAACGTATTGAAAAGGAATATGCTTAAGAAAGTTGATAATTGAGTAGGTAACCGGTACCTATTTTACTTCAGTATTGGCACTCCGAAAAATTGAACTTTTCATTAAATAGTAGGAAATTGAATAATCTCTCTTGAAGTAAGTACACGTGATGTTTCCGGAACAGCAAAAAAAATTCTCAAATTATTATTAGGTATACAACTACATCTTGTATTCACTTTTTTATAATTTTACTGACAAAAAAGTGAAACGATTTACGTAGTTGATAAGAAAAATCTATATAATGGTTTGCCTACATTGGTAAATATCATGTTCTGTTTCTAAATCTCATTTCTCCTATCCCAAGTTTAAATTTCATATAGATTGGTGAATGGATTTGAAGTTCTTGTGACGTTGAAATTTTTTTTTTTGTGAAAATGGGAATGGGATTTTGGAAAGCCAGATAAATATTCAAGAAAACCGAACGTATTAAGGGTATTTGACTGATTGTAGATTAAGTTACAGATTTCAATCAACGAGTATTATTTGCCAAATTAATTCAACTAATCTATTTTCACAAGTATCCGAATGTCACATTTTAACTTATCTACTCTTTCGCTTCACTTCGAAAAACATCCCTACTCTTTTGAATGGACGATAAGTACACAGAGATGATTCGAAGTGGAAATCGCAACAATAAACATAGTTGAATAGTTGTCCTTATCGTATGATTTAATATCTCATTTCATAAAGTAGATAAAAGAGCACTGAAAACCGTGTTAATCATTTGCAATTGATGATGGCCAGTATCATTATTGGCGCGTACTGGACGTGTTGACTGCGGATAAAAGGGATTCATTTTTAAATTCGTTAATTTTTATTGTGCTGTGTAATTTTTTTTGGATTGCAAATTTTTCATTTTATTCGCGTTGAAAAATTTTTTGTGACGATTTTTGCAATTTTCTGATATTATTGGTAAGTTAATTCTATCGTTAGAATTTAATTCGTGTACCTATCGTCAATTTTGGTAATATAATTTTAAATAAAATATTTTTTGAATAATTTTTTTTGTAAATTAATTTTAATTACGTTGATGGTACCAGAAACCAATCAAGTAATTTGTAGGTAATTATGAATATATTAGTTGATAAAAAAAATCACGCATGTGTCGAGTAAGATTTCTCTTTGATGTTCATTGTAAATACGCGAATAGTAGATTTATCTTGAATTTATTTCACGTGAATGTTTCTGGTATTGAACTTGAACAAGTTGCTCTTGAATCGTATCTACGTGTTTAATTTAAATTCATCACACACGATTTTTGAATTTTTTTTTGCAAAATTTGTAATTAGACAGGTAAAATATTTATCTAGCTGCGTGTGTCTTTTTAGAAAAATTAGGATTTCCTGTCGTTATACGTATTTATTATCTTCATATGCAGCAGTATTATTACATTCACGCAAACCTCCGTCCTTCTCTAATAGCACAATTATCTCGTGATAATTAGATGTTAACTAATTTCTTCAAACTGGTTGACGATTAACCTTTTTCACTACAAATGCTGTCATTTTACCAGTCTACCTTCAAGACCATTGAAATTCCTCCAAATTATCTATATTATTTTCCAATTTGAAAGACAAATGCCAGTAAGTGCATTATGCTTCCCTACTAGTATTTAATTATAGTTTGGAATTTTTGAATTTCAGAATTTATATTACATATTCACCATGTTGGGCAGAAATTTCACCAAACAAGGGTTGGATATTTCGAAAAAAATCATATCGAAGAATCTGAATCGAAAGTTTAGTCTCCCAGCACCTTTAACATCTTTCACCGAGGAAGAAAATGCTATGCGAGATCAAGGTGGTGATTTTGATGAGCTATAGCGAGATATCTATACCTACTTATAGCATCTAGACTTTTTTTCAGTACCTACCTAAGTTGAATGCGTTCAATATTTCATTCGAAAGTTTTTTACGTAAATGGATATGAGTCTATTTAGGATAATCAACTTAAAAAAACTTGATAAATTAGTAATAAAAACTATTTTTTTCAACTATAAGTACTCAACTGATAAGATGAATAATAACTATTGAATGTTTCCACAAATATACCTCAGTTACTTAAAATTACGTAGGTAGTATATCATACTTAATTTGGTTTCATCCATCGATATTATACTAATGAAGCGTATATTTGAAAAACAGAAAGGGTGGTATTCTAATTCTATACTGAAGTATTGAACGTAAACCAAGCGATAACTTGAATTTCTTATTAAACATACTTATTCCATTCAGTATTCTTATCGTTGAAAGTACCTAACTACAGAAGTACATACAATTAGTTACTTTTTTTTGGTTTTTTGAGGAAATTAATGAGAAGTTTTTCTAAGCATTTCTATTGCTAATTTATCAAATGAAATGCACTTGCGCCAAAAAGAGAAAAATTAATCAGGAGTGTCATCTTAATTATCTAGACATTTGCTATTCATTTAGACACGTTTTTATTTACAAAGTAATTTCACCGACAATTTTTTTTTTCATCAGTTGCTAAAATATCCAAAGAAACCATCGCACCATATATTAAACAGATGGAAAAAGAAAACAGAATTGTTGAACCAGTGCTGGAGTCATTATTTGAAAATGGTGTAAGTTGTTATAACTGATTAATTTATATTTATCTATTCAAGTACGCGTATTAAAATTACTTCACGCGATGATACGATTAGATTATAGAGACCTAATTAACGTATCGAAATAATCAATGTAAAACTTGAATGAAACTAATGTACCTACATAAGTATGTTTGTCCTAATCGCATATCTACTTCTCCTTAATTATACAGACACCTGTTACTAATTATCATTTGACATTTCCAAGTGTGCGACAAGGTAAACAAATGCTTTGTTTTCATGTTCCAGTTGATGGGAATTGAAGTACCTGCAGAATATGGTGGATGTGAAACTTCCTTTACTAATTCAATTATCACGATCGAAGAAGTATCAAAGGTGGATGCCGCAGTTGCCGCTCTAGTCGATATTCACGGCACATTATCTGCCAGATTTATAAGATCTTTCGGAAGTGACGAACAGAAGAATGAATATTTACCTAAATTGGCTACATCTTGGGTAAAATAAAACTTCTATACCTATTTCCAAAAATGTAGCTCTTCTCAAAGTCCTGAAAAAGGGACTGAATTGTTGAAAATATTTTTGTTTACTTGTTTACCGTTGAATTATGCGATTGACGATATAGGTAGATAAGCTGATCATGCTTATTTGCAAATGTAATTTTTATAAACGTCAAATACCTAATGATTGCTATCGTTGAAACTTGAAAGTAATTAGCTATACTTAATTACCCAACCATGTGGTTCTCGTAAACGCATACCTACTTCGATATCTATGTTTTGAATTTTACAAAGATTTTTATTATGTTATTGAACCGATCGATTCACTTTTGTTTTAGGCCGGAAGTTACTGTTTATCTGAGCCAAGCTCAGGGTCGGATGCTTTTGCTTTGAAAACAACCGCCAAAAAAGTTGGCAATAAATACGTCATAAATGGAACAAAAATGTGGATATCGAATTCGGATATAGCACAAGTATTCGTCGTTATGGCAAACGCAAATCCTGAAAAGGTTCGTATCATCGTATTTACCAATTGAGTTATAATTCAGGTTGCTAAAACTTATCGGTGTCGTATCACAAAAAATTATCCCTCATAAAAAATAAGCGACATTATTGAGATAAAATAACACAATTTTTTTTTATCAAAACTCCCTAGTTACAACGTAGTTTGTCGGAATGTAGCCCATAATTCACAGAGCACTTCCTAAATTTAATCAATTTCTTGATAATTACCAAAAAAATATCGTTCAATGGTTCCCAAATCGTATCTATTTATTCATTTATTTCATTTTTATTCGTATTATAGGGTTACAAAGGCATTACCGCTTTTATTGTACGAAGAGATAATCCCGGATTTACAGTGGGAAAAAAAGAAGATAAGCTTGGAATTAGGGCATCTGGTACTTGCGTGCTTCATTTTGATAACTGTGAGGTAGGTAATTGATTCAATTCATTGTTGTTCGAATAAATTCTCTAGTTATCTATATAACTCTTTATGCAATCTGTTGTTACCATATATTACTCGTTTATCTGTAAAGTTTTTTTAAATTCAAGAGCAATGCCACGAGTGTAAACTCGTGAAGGGCAGTGAGTATATAAACATTTGAGAAGCTTAAATTACAATATAACTAGGTATTTGTTGATAACTGAGATGCCTTTTTATTTATAAATGCTCCTTTTTATTGCCTAATTTAAACTTTTATTCTTACTGTTTGAGCTTATGACATACTTACATGCGTTTAACCTACTTATAGCGATTAAAAAACACAGCTGACCAATCAAATGTTACTTTCGTACGCGCACAATGTTAATCTAACTCATATTTGATAGTACAAAGATCTAGATACCAATTGATATGCGGATGAATGGAAAATATATTTTATTTGCCAGCTTTTCATGTCGGTACATGTTTTTCAGGTTGATGAGAAAGACGTAATTGGTGAAGTTGGCCAAGGATATAAATACGCAATCAACATTTTAAACGAAGGTAGAGTTGGTATAGGTGCCCAGATGATTGGCCTAGCGCAAGGTTCCCTAGATGCAACAATACCATATTTATTTGAACGAAAACAATTCAATCAATCATTATATTCATTCCAGGTTTGCTAGAATTTTCGTTCGCAAAGTTTGATTAGTCGAGAATTTGAAAAACGATTGTATTTTTCAGGCAGTACAACATCAAGTATCTCGCTTAGTCACAGAACTCGAGTCAGCCAAATTATTGGTATATAATGCGGCAAGAATATTAGATGCTAAGTTGCCATGTGTCAAAGAAGCGGCCATGGCTAAGTATTATTCTTCAGGTTGAGTAAAAATTTAACAAAATGTAGATACGTATTTATAAAAAAGATTCGTTTCAAATGGTGAAATTTTGTGATTTACAGAAGTTGCTGGCAAAGTTACTTCACAATGTATCGATCTAATGGGAGGAGTAGGTTTTACGACAGATTTCCCTCATGAAAAATACTTCAGAGATGCGAAAATTGGAACAATTTACGAAGGTACTACTAACATGATGTTACATACGATAGCTAAAAGTATTAAAAAAGAATACGATAATTAGGTAATATATATAGGTGTTTTATTTAAATTTTATTTGTGAATTTTATACGCGTTTTTATTAAGTACATGTTCATGTTCATCATTGTGAATTCACATTCATTTTAATTTAAAAAAAATAATTGACAATAGTTACAATTCTTATATTATTTTATTTGTATTCAACTTCAACATTCTGTTTAAAAAATACAACCATGTTTTTATTTATAACATTTTATATTCTTAACGTTTACGAAAACTTCTTGCCGATACATTCAATATCACAGTCTGTATAAACAGGTTTCACTTTATCATTCCAAAACGTCGCAGGTATTTGTGTAAGTTTTTTCGGCGGAAAAACATGCAGCGAAATATCATTAAAAATATCCGTATATTTAAATATATTCTCCACTTGAGTTTCCTCCGTTGAAGGTAAAATGGAATATATATAATAATATTTTTCTTTAAAATACCGTTCAGAATGCCGGTCAAGTAATGTCTTAAAACTGTTCCCCAGCACGATACAGTTGGACAGCGAGGTACTCCAATTACGCCATAATAAATTATTCACTAAAGCTGTCGGACAATGCGGTAAAAATATCAAAGTCGGTTCTGCAATCTCCCTAATACCTTCTTCATTCTCGTCAATCACAGTGAAATTAAACTGTTTCAAAAAATCTATCTCTGTGTGTGAAAATATTGGATCATAAGCGTAAATTTCCACTTGAAAATATTCTTTTAGCAATAGCAGCAAGGCTAGTTGGTATCGAGATGTTACACTGCTGGTAAAGTTTCCTAATCCATAGCACAGAATGTTAGAGACGTTTTCTAAATCTAAATACTTCAAACCATCTTTCAACTGATTTAGTAGTCTGTTGTAGAATTCTGATCCGGATATAGAATATTTACATTCTTCGACTCGTCTGAAATGTGATAAATTTGCACAAATGAGTTTTCTATTCAAATTATGAACATTTAAATTGGTTAATTTATCGTTTACCTTTCAAATGAGCCAAAATCTAACACCGTTTGAAAAGTTTTTTTCTTCTTTTTCATTATCACTCAAAAATCACCTTTTAATGGAAATATTTTGAAGAGATGATTTCATTCTATAGGGGTATAATTTCTAATGAATGTTTTTTTTTGAATTGTGAATTATCTCAGTAATATTTCTAAAATAATTAGTAGAGTAATCCAAAATTTGAATTATTTTTTTAAAAATTTTCTTATCAACGTGAAATTTTTAGATATCAACCAAAGTAATGGAAATAATTAGGCATCCAATAGAAAAAAATCGTTAGCTAGCGACACCTAGCGAGCGTATAATAAACGAGAAAACCCTGGAATTAAATTTTGTATACCTTGATTTTTGATCTTGGCCCGTATCCTCCATCTGTTGCACCATTTTCCGGTGGGTAGCCGGTTCGTCAACTCGGAGTTCGTAATATTGCAGAATTTCTTCTCGCGATTGTTGTTCGGTTCGATCTTTTGGTAGAATTTACTAGTTTTCTTTCAATTTTCGTATAATTTTAAATATATTTCGCGTTTCAGTGATCATGTTTGATTCCATTCACTATAAAATGATCGTCAATCCGCTTATATATCCTCGAAACTGTCGAAAGGTAATGTTACCATTGATTATGTTATTCGATACATTTTCATAAATAATTAATATTTGATTGCATTCAGTGAATTGTTAATTAGATATACTACTCGTTTACTTTGGTTTTTATCGATAAACCCTCGGTCAAGTTCTCATCAACTTAAAATTACAGTATCATTCGTAATCCGATGATGTACGACGTACCTATACCAAATTGACGTGAAGCCGTTGATGAAAATTTACTGAAACAGGTATCCTCTTTAATTTTGTTGAAGATAAGTCGTAACTATAGTTCATGAGACTTGATATTGTCAACTAAAGCAGTTTGATTTCAAGTGTCAAGTGGTATTTTGATTACTGTTGTTTCCTAAAATACAATCGAAGCCAAAGCCAGATAATACGAATTGTTTTTAACGTTTATTGAATCGAATTCGTAATTTTTACATAAAATTTACAAAAAATTAATCTCGTAATAAGACCAAGTAAGTACTTAAGAAATAAATGAACACAATACAGAGTTAAATCAGTTACATTACATCCAACCAGGCAATTTTTTCAAACTGCGGTCACAATCATATTATCATACCTCATAGATTTATAAAAGTGTCTTTTCATATGATTTTTCATATTATCCTTCCTGTTGAAAGACTGACTACAAATTTCACATTGATAATTAGCTCCGCGATGTACATATTTATGAGTATCTAGTCGATTCCTCTGGAAGAACTCCTTACCACAGACGTCGCATTTGTACGGTTTTATATTCAAATGCTTGTTCATATGATCTTTCAGGATTTCTTTATTTACATATGTTTTTCCACATTTTTCGCACGCATGTCTCTTCTTTTCTTTCCCACATCGAAATATATGCGAACTGTATCGAGCTAACGAAGGACAAACCGTACCACAAATCTGACAAACTTTCGGCTCAGGGAAGTGGATATTTCTAATATGTACGTGTAAAGAACATTTTGTTTTGAATCCGTTACCGCAGATTTCACAAACGAAGGATAAATCATCGGTATGTTTGTTCGCAATATGTTGCGTTATTTTACCTTTTTCGCCGGTTCTGTAATCGCACATATCGCAAGCGAATGGTTTATCGTGGACGCTTTTTATGTGCTCGGTTAGTTTACCTTTGTGTTTAGCTACGTGATCGCAAGATGGGCATTTGAATTGTTTTTCCGAGTGAATAGTTCGTAAATGTTGATTTAGCTCTTGTCTTCTTCTAAACGAAGCTGTGCATAGTTTACAAGAAAATGGACGATTACCGGTGTGAACGTTCAAGTGTTCTTGGTAAGTTAGTGCTTGAGAAAATGTTTTGTCACAAGTGTCGCAATGGAAACGTTTCTTATCTTTGAATTCTTTTCGGCTTGCGTCATTTTCCTGCAAATAAATTCGCGTTTTAAAAAGTGCTAGAAGCTAGTTCTTAATTCAGAGTTTCATGTTTAGATGTACTACTTACTTTAACGTTCGTTTTTGATATTGATGTTGTACTTTGCTCTACGGTTGAATTCTTTGTAGCATCTTTTTTAGAACTGTTTTTGTTCGTGTTTGAAATTGATTTTGTTTTCGGTGTACTTTTTTTCACATTTTGACCAGAAATTTCGTAATCTTCATCGTCGGTGCTATTAAAACCGAAACTATGGTCACTTAGGTCGATTTGTTCGCAATAGCTTTCATCGCTCGAGTTTTCTTGGTTTACTACTGGAATTGCTTGCGAAGTACATTTTCTCTTTAGTTGACTACGATCATTTGATGTACTTTTGGAATGTACTTGAGAAATACAAATAGCATTATGAGAATTATCGTTCGAAGAACGCCTTTCGTTAGATGAAATGTTGTTCAGATCTTCATTAATAAACACTTGGTCGAAGATTATTTTTTCACTGTTGAACGAATCATCATCGCGTTTAGTCTTTGAGATCTGCGAGGAAGAATTGTCAGTACTACTAGAAACGTTCTTTAATTCTGTATAATTCTGATCCGTATCGTCATCGTTGTGATCCTTAGATAAATTTCGGTTACAGTTTTCTATCGAAGTGCCATTTACAACAATAGTTTTTGATATTGAATCGTTCAGTGGAGTTGATTTTGATATTGCATCGTTAGTTTCAATGGTAATTCGATCGTTTGTAGATTTTCCTGTAGTATTCAACGTATCGAAACTACTGATACGAAGCTAGAATGTGAAAAATCGAAAAGTTGTTATCAAATGTTTAGTAATGAATATTATTCTAACGATTAAAATACTTACTGGCGGTATACTGTCTCGGTACAATTGGTCTAAATAGATTTGAGTCTGGTGACAGCGATCGATAAAATACGAAACGTTTTTCAAATATTTGTTACATGAGACACATATGATTTTGGGTAAAGGATCTTCTTCCAAAATCTGTATAAAGAAAATACAGAATAATATTTTTGCATGTGCTGTATATTTTCCGGCTAGTGAATATATTTGGATTATTGATATTAATTTATTATGAAAATATCGAGTACTTACATTCAAACGAACGATTTGTTTGATTTTCAATTCCAGCTTTTGATTGTGACCGTGTTCGCTAAAAATATCCAAGGTTTTGTCATTTTTAAAGCCACATAAACGACAAAGTTCTTTGAACATTTTCGAAAATCTAGTAAAGGGCTCTTTTTTTAAGCATTATCCGTAAATTTCAGTTTGAATTCACAATTCAGATCAGAATTGATGATGGTTCTTGTTTATCTGAAATTCTTATCACATATCGGATAGATTCAGTGTTGCCATTTGGAAAATTTTAAAATGTTTTCACGATTGGTTGCCTATCTCATAGATTGAAGGTGATATATAATTTTAAAACTTGAAAATAGAGCAGCCGCAGTTTGGCGGGTTGCATAATACTACTGCCGTGCTCCGGGGCAGCTGAAATGTTTTTCACTGTTTTTTTATTTTGTT
>FIZU01043083.1:0-13919 GCA_900064475.1 Pseudococcus longispinus | reverse complement strand
TTTCACAAAGAACGCTTCGTTGGCCCGAAAAGTTCGGAAAATTTGAAAATTCACCAATCAGCAAAAACAGTTTTTCGACAATAACTCCAGGAATATTCGTCGGATCAAAATTCTGATTACATGAATCAAATGAAAATTTTTTGCTCTACAATTTTGGTTCTTATCAATTTTCGAGAAAAACACTTTGTTTGCCCGGGAAAATGTACATTCAGGACTATTCTCTTCGACGTTCTAAATCGTAATGAAACATAACCGGTTGTAAACATCAGCTGTGGTGGGCGGGACCTCCTACCCGAATGTACACGACACGACCCGAACCCGAACGATGTCTAATTCATCCCCACCATCTACTAACTCTCCGCTATCGTTTTTTCCCGGGATTCCTCAGAAGCTATAATTTAATAACTGCAATTACTCAATCATTTCTGCATACATTAATGTACGATTTTCACGATGGCCTATGAATCTTAAATTTTTATCTTTTACCGTAATTAAAATATCGTTGCCATGAAATTTCAGAACACCCCCGTCACGAATATGCATAAAAACTTGATTTCAATTTTTTGGTCACTTGACTGATTTTTGAATTGGAGCATTCAGTTGTCTCAAATTCGAAATGACCGATTTCCGAATTTCAAATTGGCAAAAATATCAAAAATTTCCTAACGACACGTATCCAAATTTTTCTTATCAACATTTAAAATTTTTCTATCAAAACACATGTCAAAAATAACGTCTCGACACTCGTCGAAATTCCAAAATCGTATCGACAAGTCTATCAAGCTAACTCGTTGACACATTGACGTGTCACTCTATTACGTCGCGACGTTTTCTGTCACAACTTACAAAGAATGTAAAAGCACTTGAATCGATTTTTCAACGACCTTTACCTCACCTTTTCTGATGGAATTTCGCCTTGATTCTAGAACTAATGCATTTTCTGGATTTTCTGATCGCCCGATATCTAATATGGCGACCGGACTATTGGCAGTAAAAATTACAATTCTCAGCATACCAGAGCTCTTTCAAGGGTACAGTCGTGTTTTTTTCTCTAAAAGGTTCGTGATTGAAAAACTCAATTCGTCGAGGAACATTTCTTATTTTTATGGCGGCCTTCGTACATTAAAGTGATTAATTATTATTTTGTATAAAATATATATTCGAGGTACCCCTCGCCTGTATATATTCTTAATACCTATATACGACTTTGAAAACGAAACATGCCAACATATAAACGAGTATAAAAATTTCCTTGTTTTTTTTTTTCTCGAAGACAAAAAAAAATGGGAGTAACGATAGAGTCGTGAAAATTGAAGTAAACGTGCCGAATGAACTTTCTGCAGCTTTTCGTTATTCCAAAATACCATAATTATAGTAACGATCTCTTCTGGAAATATCTTAACGCCATGTTTTCGAACAATGAAATGGCGTTGGACGGCTGCGAAGAAAAAAATTACTTATATTTAAATAAAAAGTGTATAGGTAGGTGCTCGTAGTGTATTATTCGTATATACAGATATAAAAATGATTTCGAAAATTACCAAAATCGTATAGAGGCATTTGACAGGAAAACTGTGGAGTGTAACCGGGTCGCAGGGGGCTGTGAAAATTTATTATAAACTTCTGCGTAAGAATAACAAATCAGTTTATCGCGTGTCGGAAAATAGTAAGGCATGGCATTTTATGAAACCGAGTATAGTCGTATACTTCTATTAAAAATGTTAATCAACAACATGGCCGATTCGTTGTAGGTCTAGGTAGGTAGGTCTAGGTATATCATAAATATAATAAATCAATAAGTTGAAAATTTTTACGACTTGGGGGTACAAAAGGCCAGACCGACCAAATAGCCGAACATTTTCTTACCCCTGCGAATAAATTGCATTATTAAAGTGATGCAAATTCGTCGATCGAGATAGCCAGTTTAGTTCAGCTTTAAATTAATTATCGTGCGGACATATCGTATTTAGGAAATCTTGTTGTACGAGCGTGTTCGCGTCGAGAACGTACTCGAGGGAAAAAGAAAAAGCGAATTTATGCCGGTTAAAAAAGAAAAGAAAAAAAAATAAGAAGAAGAAAGAAAGGCAGCATTTTCACGCACTACCTAGTTTGACGTGTAATGGTTACCTTATTTACGAGTTGGATATACCTTTTAAAAAGTTATTCGTTATGGAAAAAAGTTTTTCCGAACTAGAACGTCGAGATAATTTTAGCACGGTTGTAATTTCTTCTGAAATAATCGACGAACTGCTTTAAAAAAAATTCAATATTTAATGAGCCCGAATTGAAAGGCGAGGCGCAGCGCGGCTGCTTCAATTTATATTTCAACGTTCGAAATTCAAGGTCGACGGAGTGTTTTCCAAACATCCGGTAAGGCAAAGAGTGAGACGCGGGGAGGAATTTTATTTTTCTTATTTGGCTACCAAGATGCTTGAGTATTGTTGGAGAATAGATTTGGTTTAATTGAAATTGTGTTGTTGGATGGGGATCTTTTTGGCAGCTTCGAGGTGACGTGAGATTATCGAATTTTGAAAATGAAGTGTGAAGAATCACATTGAAATTGACGAATTTCATTTTAATGTTGGTGATTGGAACAATTTTGGGAAGATTTGAAAGTGAATTTGAAAAAAAATTTATAATCGATCGAACCACCCTAATTTTGATGCTTTTAATTCGACGAAATTGATTCAAAAATTGGTTAATTTTGCTGTCTCGTGTAGGCAATGTTATTGGGTAATTTTTTAAATTGCCATTTAAATTTTTCCATCAATTTGTAACCATTCAATTTTTTTGTCAATATAATCAAATGTTTTTTGAAATGAAAATTGATAATTTTATGGTAAACTAATCAATAATTTTTTTTTGTTCTGTTTCAGGTGAGTCACGAATTTTCACTCTCAGAATTATTCGAGTAAATTAAGTAAGTTATTTTTGACGATTTATGAAAAAATGCATTTTCAATAATTGAAGTGATGAAATTAGATTCAATTCCCCGTACAAATGTCATGGCAGTATAGAGCTATTTTGGGCATGACATGGAACGAGGAACCAAATTGGGGTCATTGGAAAAAATTAGATTGTCCAGAAGTTGTATTTAATGTTTGAAAATTAATCAATCATTGAATCATTTGAAAAACTAATTTCGGAATTGTGAAGCTGGGTGCTGAAGATGAAATTTTTCAAACGGTTGGGAATCACTGTACCTGATGAATTATTTTTCTCAGAGTATAGGGTATTTTTCTTTCGTTATTGATCCTATTTATTTCGAGAGAAAAGAGTGAAATGATGTTCAATCTACTTATACGTAGATATATTAATGTTGTTTGAGTGAATATTCGGAAATTCGAGTCGAAAAATTCGATGGAGCTAATTTTTCATTGTGTTCAAGAGAAGTACTTCTACCTACTATATTTTAAGAATGGCTCAAAAAAGAAAAGAAAATGTAACTACCTACGCGTTTTGAGAAATTTTTCGAGTTCACCTTCAGTTGGAAAAAATTCCCATGAAAGATTATTTTTTACTACAACGTTGAAAAATGTTCTTTTTTATCTGCTGAAAATTTTATTTCGTTTTCGAAATTTGAGTTATATGGAAAAAATGTGAAATTTTTTTGAGAAAATCATGAATTTTGTACGAAAATTTACAAAAACTGAATATTTGCATTAGAACGTTGAAAGATGTATTTTTTTTTTTTTATCACTGTGAGTATTGTTTTTTCAAAATTTTAGAGGAAGATTTGAATGATGTGATTAAGGAATATCAACGTCACAGCGTGTTCAAAAAGTTAATTTGGTCTAAAAATATTCAAAAATGAAATTTTCAGAATCTAATTAGCTTTGAAAAATGGGAATTTTAATATTTGAAATTTGGTTACTTATTTTTTTTTAAATTGGAGGTGACACATTGAAACAAAATAATTTGAAATTTTCAAAAACTTTATGAAAAAGTTGATCACTGTTGATATTTTTTTTTTTTTCAAAATTTTAGGGTAAGTGGCGAATAAATGATGAAAGAATATTAGCGAACAACGTATTCAATTGGTCCAAAAATAATAAAAAATGAAAAATTTTCAGTATCTACTTTGGAAAATTGGAATTTAATTATTTTTATTCAAAATTAAAAGTGACACATCTGAACAAAATCACTAAAAAATTTCAAAGAAATTATGAAAAACTGTTGAATTTTGTCTCAAAAAATGATAATAATGATTTTTTTTTCTTCGATCATCAATGCAAATATTTGGTGGAGAGATGGCTTAAAGAAATTCTTAGAAATGTCCAAAAATTCACGAAAAAGTTACGAATATTTAAGGGATTGGTTTAAAAAACAACCACAGTCAAAAATTACAATTTTTTATCGCAATTTTTGAACAAAAATTTTACGAAAAACAACTATGGTGATAATGGTTTTTTAATTAAATTAATCTCTCGTTATCAAAAAATATGGTCAAAGTCAGCATTTTTGAAGGGAAACTTGCATTATCTATTTTTCAAAATTTGAAAAACAATTTTATTAAATTTTCTGACAATGTAGAAAATTAAGTGAACAGTCAACCCCTTTGAATCAATTTTTTTTTCTCCCCAAATATAATTTAAGCAGGTATGTTATTTCAGTTTCCTGTAAAATTTGATTTTTCGAACGCGGTTGTTTTTTAAATCATACCCTCAATTCATTTTCAAAACATTTCGAAAATTGCAGAATTTGCATGTACGTTAAAATATTGGAAGAATAATTTTTTTTAAATTGGATTTTGACTGTATTTTTTCAAAAAAAAATTAAGCAAACGTGTAGATCAAAGAGGGGGGAGGGGTGCAATTAAGACATTCAAAAATTATATTTAGGTAAAAATTGCCAAGTTTTTCTAAAAACAGAATTTTTTAACTAGAATTTTGAAAAAGCATTCCGTGATCACTGTGAATCTGACACTTTCATTTTTTATAAGGAGGGGGGAGGAGGTGACTCGAAGGAAATGACAAGAAAATTCTGTTAATATCTTGAATTTTTTTCAAAAATTTTCAAACTTGAAATTTTTTTGTTGAAACAATCAAAAATGTGTTTTTTGATCGCTGTAAATTTCATTTTTTTAATAATATGAGTGTGTATGGTCAAGAAAATATTTTCAAAATGTTGAAGAATTCAAATTACTTGGCTTAAAATATTCAAGAAATTGATTTTTTTTTATCAAAACGTTGAAAATAATCGGAATTTTGTGATTTTTTCTTCAAAATTTGTTTCATGACAAAATGAAAACAAGAGTTCGGATTTTGACACAAAAAATTTCTAAATAAAATCTTGCTATTAAAATTCCAAATGTATGCAATATTTCATTTTTTTTTGGGACACCATGTATATATTGATGGCCGTTTTTGCGCCACCCGTTGACGTTAAAATAAAAACAAAGGGAGGGGTTGTATAGGAAATGTTGTCTACTTTAACATTCATTTGAACGTTTTTTTGATCAAGGGCACGGCTGAGGAGTTATAAGCACGAACAGAAAAGAGGGGTTCGCGGGGGTCCACATATGAGACGCATCGGGGAGTGGAGGTGTGGCAATTTTTTTGGGATCCATGGTGGGTCATCATTCGCATATATGCAGTTTTTTTCGAAATTATTGCTTATTCGCAAAACGAGGGGCACTTTGGATTTTTTCCACTCTGTATACTTTGACGAGTGTTTTTACGCCACCCGTTCACTTTTCGAAAAAAATGAATATAAAATTTTTTGTTGCAAATTTTATATACTTCAATTTTAGTTATGTTAATTTTTTCGTTTTCATGCATATTTACAGAGTTACGGGCGAAAAACCGCGAGGGGGTCTCTTTGAGTCCACATTTGGGGGACTTCTGGGGGTGTCAGATTCGGAGACTTTTTAGTGATTAATCAGGACGTCGAGAGGAACATTTTAAAACCAAAAAATTTTTGGTAACCCGATATGCAATTTATACCATTGTTTTGGTCTAACGTTTGAAAAAGCAAAGTACGTTCATATCTCTCATAATTTCAATTTCAGCAAAATTGTGATTTTTTTTCGACCTCCACAATTTCCCAAGTGGATAAATGATGGTAGGATAGTGAAACTGTGAGCTTTTCTATTTCACTGAAATTGCAAAACATGAATTTTTCGGTCGCCCCGGATTCTGGGAGGGAGTTGTGGCGTGGGTCCCCAAAATGGCGTCATTTAAATTGAAAAAATTGACGAATTTGGTCCAAATTCACGTTGATGATGTATTTATGTGTGGCCTTTAATGCGAGGAATATTACAAAACAAAAAATTCTGACCAAAAACGATCATTTTAAGTTGAGAAAATCATGAAAAAATCGGTTTCTTGCATTTTTGAGGTTCCTTCAACCGTACGAAAAAATTTTGAAGAAATATTTTTATAAGGTGCTTGTATTTTTTTGGTTGTATTGATCTTTGAATGCTTGAAATTGGCATTTCATTACGAAAGAACATCTAAAAATTGAAAAAATTTCTAGAAATGTCCCTTGTTAAGATCCATCATTCTCACAAATTTGAAAAAATTTCGATGAGAATTGCAAAAAATGAAATTTTGACGCCAATGAACTGAGCATGGGTGATTTAGGGGTCAAAAATTCAGACTATATGGACCAACTTTCTTTAGGTAATTACTTTTAAAATCCCAGCCAATGTTCGATTCCCCATTTTGAGCTGGCAAAGCTCTTTGTCCCTGTTTGGAAAACTTTAGAATCATCTGAGAAGTCACAATTGGGTCAAGTCAATTTTTCAAATTTTCAAAAATTGCTCAAAAACTGAGAAATGAATTAGAATTTAAAAGAAATTTGCACTCAAGTTTTTTTTTCGAATGATTGTCGTATTATTCTAATTCGCTCAAAATTTTTACTCTTTCGATTTCAATTATGATATTTTGAACGTTTGCATAATGAAATTGGTTAATGCTTTCTTCTTTCGAATTACTTAACCAACAATAACAAAATCGATACCTCCCAGCACCATAAAAATACTACCAAACAATCGGTCCAACAAAACAGATATTAAAGTAACTACTCGCATATTGTCGAAATAGATGAAGAAAACGACACCAACAATATTTTATCTGGTAATAATTTATTAAAGGTGTAAATACGATTAAGAAGCGCAGGCAAAAAAAAAGGAAAGAAAGGAAAGCAACTTCCTTATTCATGTCAGAGTCAAATTTACATATTAAATTGATCCATCGACGAAGCTGTCATTCTACAAATACTAGGCCTTTTTCGAAGGGGCTGGCGCGACGGGCAAATTTCAATTAAAAAACCCGTCTTGAATACCAGTCGATGAAGCGGCCGTCTCGTTAAATATTAACAAACCTATATAGGCTGCTTCGATGGATAGATAATCGTATTGCTGCGAAAATCAAATCATCGTCGGCGATTTTTCCTGCAAGCTTAAGGCTCGGCTTACGTGTTTATTGTTAAAGGTCGCACTTGGCGAATAAATAAAGTCAACGTACGTTCGGTATCGTGTCGTTCGTCAAAAATCCGCGCACAGCTCGACTACACAAAGGTCGATT
Organism: Pseudococcus longispinus; assembly: GCA_900064475.1. Taxonomy (NCBI): domain Eukaryota; kingdom Metazoa; phylum Arthropoda; class Insecta; order Hemiptera; family Pseudococcidae; genus Pseudococcus; species Pseudococcus longispinus. The sequence continues at coordinate 6,390 of FIZU01043083.1, read as the reverse complement.
AAAGGGGCACCCGAAGAAATGAGCTTACGCATGCAAGTCCACCATTAGATGTCATTAACGGAATTTTAATTGCCGACTTGTTAAAGATAATTTCTCAAAAAAAGAGAAACGGTTTTATTAAGCGACATTTTAAATTTCACCTTTTTCACCGTTAAAAACCTCGCCAACGAACCTCGGCGAAATTTCAAACAATTCGAGATAAAGCAGGCGAAAAGTATATGATTTATGGTGTTTTACATTCTCGCCGGCTAGGGCGAAAGAGAGGGGTTTCGGCGAGTTCCTAAACGCGTATATTTTCACGTCGTATAGTTTAGGTTATGCCTACATAGTTGTGAAAAATCATCGAGGGTTTTTTTTTTCTCACTTTTTCTTGTCGGAGGTTTTTTTCTCTATGTCGAGGTTTTACATATATACTTGGTGTAATTTTTCACTATATACGGATAGCTTTTGTACGCGTAGTTTACGTACGTAGTTGCAAAATTATGCCGGGTTTGATGATAAATTCTACGCAGGAAATGGACTGGAATTTTGGATGGCCTTGGTAACATCGTTGGCAGAGTTTGAAGAGGATTTAGCAACTTGGAGAGATGGTGGCGGGATAGGAAGTTTTGGATTTTTTGAAAAAATTTGAAGATTTATTGGATATTGTTTTTTTGTGTTTTAGAATTTTTTTTTAATTCTCATTTTTTTCATTTTCTGGATTTAAAAAAAATGTTTCAAAATTAAAAATTCATGAAATATTAATTAAACTTGGCGACGTTCTGCAAAAATGTAAGAAAATTGATGAAAATTGCTTAAAATACAAAAAAAAATTATGAAATTGTCTCTCTAATTTTAAAAGGACGTAACCTTTTTATTTTTTAATAAATGGATGCTTGGGAGCGGTGTTGCATCGACTAGTATCTGTAAAAAGGCCAAAAAAACTTAAACTTCCTTGAAGAAATCAAAATGTAGAAAAAAGTGTAGCTCCATAAAAATTCATAACTCCATGTTTCTCATTTTTCAGAATATTTTGATAAAATTTCAGATAATGTTTGAAAATGTTTCAAAATTTGAAATTCCTTCAAATTCGCCCAATATTTCAATGAAAAATTAACGTGTTATTAGCATAGGATATGCTTTTGCTATGGGTAATCTTGCGGAAAAATTGACGAAATTCTGTCACGAAATATCGTCAAGCTGACTTTTAGACATAATGTCAGACTTTTTTGGACTTGGAAAAATTTTCAGATTTCCATTGACTTTTTGACATTATGTCAGACTTTTTTTGAACTGTAAAAATTTTCGGATTTTTATTGACTTTGAGACATTATATCAGACTTTTTTGGATTTGGAAAAATTTTCAGATTTCCATTAACTTTTTAAACTTTCAAAATTTTATAGATAATGGTGACTTTTAGACATTTTGTCAGATTTTTTTGGACTTGAAAAAATATTATATTTCCTCTAACTTTGAGAAATATTTGTGAGAATTTTTTGGACTGTAAAACATTTTCAATCAGCAAAAGCATATCCTATGCTCTATAGCTTCGTGGGTAGTATGAAAATGACGGTGACTTTTATGCAAAAATTGGGACCTTTTATGAAAAAAATTGGGACTTTTTGCATAAAAAATTGGGATGTTTTTGCATCAAAAAATGGGACTTCTTTGATACAAAAAATGGGAATTTTAAAATGCAAAAACATTGGAAAAATTTTATTCCAAAAAATTTGAGCTTCAAAAAAATTCTATAATTTTTGAATAGTTACAAAAAATTGGGAAAGTTTTGGATAAAAAAAATTTGGAAATTTTCGATGCAAAAATGGGTAATTTTTCGATGTAGAAAATTGATGCATTTCTCGATGCAAAAAATTGGGACTTTTTTTATGCAAAAACATTGGGAAAATTTTTTTCTCCAAAAAATATGATAAATTTTTAGGTCAGCTTCAAAAAAATTCTATAATTTTTAGATACAAAAATCTGGGAAATTTTCGATGCAAAAATTTGTCATTTTTCGATGTAAAAAATTGGTTATTTTTCGATGCTAAAAATTGGGACGTTTTTTTATGCAAAAACATTAGAAAAATTTTTCTCCGAAAAAGTTGAGAAATTTTTCAGGTCAGCTTCAAAAAAATTCTATAATTTTTGGATACAAAAAAATTGGGAAATTTTTGTGAAATTTTTGCTACATTCTAAATGAATTTTCGAGCGTTGTTGACAATTTTTTTAATATTTTATCAAATTTTAGCGCGGATTTTGAACGATTTTTACAATATTTGTTCGCTTTTTGTACATTTTGAAATGATTCAATGACATTTCAACAACTTTTATGCTTTATTTTTGTAATATTTTTTGACAATTTCATCAATTTTGGTGTCTTTTGAGGCATTTTTAATAAATTTTTATATAAGTTTCAAGCGAAGTTGGTTGTCAACTTTTTCGATAATTTATCCAATTTTTACTCGAATTAAAAAGATTTTTTACAAAGTTGGAACACTTTTGTGTTATTTAAAAATAATTGTAATAATATTTCACGTAATTCGTTTTTTTTTTTTTTTTGGAAAATCTGCGAATTTTTGTTCAATACCTGTGTACATATTTTGGCAAGAAATGACCATATCAAACAAATAAAATAAATTTTTGTTCTCCAATTACCCTCAAATGAGGAAGATTGGAAAAATTCTTTGGATTTTTTTTTTGAAAAATCGGAAAGCTCAAGGTTAGATTTTAGCTCAATTCACATGAAATGATGGGGGTTACCTTCCAAGAACTTTGTAGAATATTGGTTTTGATCCAAATTATCATATAATTTTGTGCCAAATTTCAAGAACGATGTAACTAAATTTTTGTCCAGAAGCTGAACCTAGTAATAATTGACCGAATAAACTGAAATTCTTATGAGAGTCGAAGTGCTACTGGGAATAAAAGCCTATTGAATTTGAGAAAAATCGGTGAACCGGTTCTCGAGTTATTCGTGATTGAAATTTTCAAACGTCTATAGCGCCTTGAATATGACGGTTATGTGAAAATCGTACATAATATTTTTAATAGCATTTGAAAGGATGTATAAAAAGGGTTATATACAATTTTCATTTTTGTGAACCGGTTCTCGAGATATTCACGACGGAAAATTTCAGTACCCTCTAGCGCCTTAAATATTGCAGTTATGTGAAAATTGTACATAACTGTTTTAATTGTATTTGAAAGGATACACAAAAAAGGTTACATTCAATTTTCATTTTTGTGGACCGGTTCTCAAGATATTCGTGATAGAAAATTTCATTACACTCTCTTGAACATAGTAATTACGTGAAAATCGTACATAACCTTTTTAATTGCACTTAAAAAGATACACAAAAAAGGTTCTATACCATTTTCATTTTTATGAACCGGTTCTCGTGGAAATCGCGATGGAAATTTTCAATACCCTCTTGCACTTTGAAAATGGTAGTTGCGTGAAAATTGATCATCATCTTTTTTGTAGATCTTCGGAAGACTTGCAAAAAATTTTATATGCTGATTTCACTTTTGTGAATGATGCAGTTTGCTTCTTTTCAAAACTTGAATTTCGTTTTAAATAGGCTGTTTATCTAAGGTGAAATTTTCATAGCCGCTGAAAAATTATTTTAAAATAGATAGTGAAAAAATTGGCTTTTCTAAAGACTTTGCTGCGTTGGAGTTTTTATCTTGAAAAAGTTGCTTTTTTGTTTTGTGTTGAAAAATTTTCCCCATAAATATTTTTTCCTCGAGTCAAACTTGGCATGGGTATCTGCTCATGTGATCTCGATAAATTGTATAATTCTTGAAATTTTTCGATAGATTTCACTAAAAAAGGAGCAAGAAACATAATGTGTGTTAAAAGGAAACAATCTTGAGATAAAATGCAATGGTAAAAATGATAAGTATTTGGAAAAATGGAGAAATTTTGTTATTGTGATCCCCCCCCCCCTCCAAATATCAAAATTGAAGAAGCTAAGTAGCATTTAAAGACGAAGTTGTAAAAATTTTTAATTTTTGGAGTTTTCTGGGTATAAATGTTACTTAGATCCTTCAATTTTTTTGTTCAGTTTTCAGAGTATGTATAATTCGTTTTTCCCATGATATAAATTTCATTTTTTTTCTTTGAAATACTTTCTTAGCCCCTTCAATTCCGAATCTATGCAAAAAAATCATCGAAAGATATTACTTTCGGTTCTCGAAGTACGTACCATACCCATTCCAATGATTGGAAATATGTCTTAATTCTTTTTATGAAAGACACTTGGCTTTTTTAATTTCAAATATTGACGACGTTTTTATCTAAGACCTTCTTCCAGCGATATCCTAACCTCCGAGGTATCGGTACGTTCACTCGTACAGTAAAATATCGCTTCCAAATACTCCTCGCTCGGATGGTTTTCCACGTAGGTAAAAATATGCACCGTCTTGTTCGTCAAGGCAAGCGACCCAGCTTCCAGTACAATTTTCAATTTAGTCGACTGGGAAGCGAATAAACGAACGGACTCGGGTAATTTCACTAGGTACCTAGGACGTTTTGACAACGCTCTCGTCGCACCACTCCGCATCTCGTTGCTCTCTCCATTATTCGCGAACTAGGTAACGGTCGCTGCTTTTTTGCCGGGCGAAACTTTTTTAAAGGGGGGAACTTCATGGTATACAAAGCGAATGTTTTATTTAAAAATCAACTTACAGTTAGCTACGATTACTCGACACAGCGTGGCGTGTTCTTCTACAAGGGCCAATTGGGGGGCCGGGGGAGAGCAAAAAAATCGACGCGGTGAACTTTCATTTCGGGCCAAAGTTGATGAAATTTTGCTGCAGCTCTTCGTGTACCTCGTACTCAGATTCCTATAGCTATGTACCTATCTGCCTCGTAACGTTAATTAGCTTCGTCGTTTATCGCCATATTCTCTATTTTAATTATTCCCGCAGCGACGTGGAGGCGAAGGGGATGAAGAAGGGAAAAAATGCCACCACGATTACGATATCGCCGCCCGAGCAAGAGTATTTTATCGCGTGAAATTCGTTCTCGCGAGCCGGCTTTTACCAGTAGGAGTAATCGAGAAATGATGGAGAACAGGGGAGGCTCGGGGATGGTGAAAAATTAACACATCGAAAAGCCGACATCGGCAGTCGTGTAAAATTGAAGCCGAATAAGCGTGCAAAACGAGTAACGAAAACAATTAACCGTACTTCCGTTCGTGAACCTTGAAAATCAACCGAACCTATTATTTGGAGAAACGTTGGCTTTTGTACGAATTACGATACGTGGGGTTTAGGGTACGTCTCTATATAGCTACGTAAAGCAATCGAGAAATCGATAACGCATTTTATTCGTGTAATACCTGCGAAAAATTTCACGTGTTGTTTAACCAACTATGCGACCAGAGAGAGGCGGCCTTTTTAGTTTTTTCCCCCTTTTGAGATACAATCTACATATAATAACACCGAATTGTTAAAGATCGAGGATTTCGAAAGCAGCACGTAATTGAACGATTCGATACCCCCTTCCGGGCTCTCCTCGCCGATTCGAGCTTTTGAAAAATTGACTGCTGATAAAGGTTTCCTAAAGTATCCGGATCCGATTGTACGGTACATTTTCTATCCAAAACGATTCTTAAGATCAAGATACTGCAGGTATATTTCAAAGGCCACGCGTGTACGAAAACAGCGCGACAGTTTTTTGAGGACGAAAAAAGAAACCAAAAAAAATGGCGACTATATTGAAATAAAAATGTATAAAAAATTAACTCCACTGTACGTACTTGGGATTCGTTTCGGAGACGTATCGTTGGCTCGTAAAGGGTTCTTTTGCATGTGGCCCTTTTTTTTGGCACGTTTTTTTAATACCGACGAACGTCTTCTTTTTTTTTTGTTCTCGCAACAAATGTCAATCTTTAAATGTTTCATAAGGTTGAATATTTCATTAAGGTTTACGTGTCTGTATATATTTGGCGCGTTTTATGGAGGTTCGTTCGTGATGAAGTTATGCGACATGTTGGTCTACGTACGTACTGTATATACAGGGTGTCTAGCGAATGGATCCGTTCACGGAGCGATTTACGCGTAACCGGGTGGCACTGAAGGTTAAAAAAGGATAGGAACAGATTGCCTATGTTTGGTATGAAGTTTTGATCAAAATGTACTCGTATTTTTAATCGAGGGTGGTTTTAGTACTTTTAATATCTTGAAAAGTGCTTGAAATTTTTAGTGGGTACGAACGTGAGACAGAACAAAAATTGAGAAAAATTAATCGTGGAAATGAATAGATATTTTGGCAGTTGAGAAAAATTTTGTTCAGGCGATTAACGATAATTGCCTTCGAAAATTTCTAAAAATTAATGAAATTATCAAAGAAGCTCAAATCGAAGGAATGGGTCTGAAGATCAACGGCCAAAGAATCAATGAAA